>MU846083.1:0-20090 GCA_030867225.1 Colletotrichum caudatum
GTGGTGGTATGAGTTCAGGGATCCGAGGCGGCGAACAGTACCGTAGGTGTAGGACCAGGTACACACGGCGAGAGCAGAAGAAGGGAGGAGAGGGAGGAGGGTGGAGAGGATGGGACTTCGAAGCGCTCCTCTTTGCGTATAGCGCAGGGTGTGTCTTGTTTTTTTTTTTTTTTTTTCGGGGTTGGCGTCTGTCGGAATCTGGCCTGATCTGAGGTCAGGACCTGACTTTGACGAGATGGCAGATGGGATTCCCGAGGAAGCGACTGATTCTTGTCTGATCTGGCTTGCGGGATGCAGGTGCAGCTGCTTCAACGCAGAAGAGTCGACAAAACAGAGGAGTACTACTGCTGGAGAGATGATGTGCGCACGTAGTATGTGTTGATGGGCTGCGAGTGATGCGTAGATGTGTGGCAGACCGGTAAGAAGGTGCCGGGGGTACAGCAGAGCAAAGTGCGCGCGTAGACTGGCAGTGGTCAAGTAGACTTGATGATGTGAGGTGTAGCTGAGATGGGCGGTGGGCGCTGATGCTTGTGAGTGTGGTAGGGGGCGTGGTTGGCCTTGGTCTGGGTACTCGATGGCAAGGTGTGGTGGGCGTGTGGAGGGTGGATTCCTCTACTGGATGCCGAGTGACTGACAGTAGTGCGCCGAAGTCGACTTTGGACTTGAGAGGTTGGACTTTGAATTCGACAACGACGGCTACGTGAGATACGTGCTGCTGCCGCTAATGCTGCTACTTTGAGAACGGCAGAGAGCATGTGCGTATGTAGTAGCTTGGACAGTGAGTTTTCCTGTGGTGCTAGTTGAAGTAGCGCAGCAGGTGGTGGAGGATGGATGAAAGAGCCGAAGGCCCTCTTTTTTTTCTTCCTGTGGTCTTCTTTCTCTTGTTGAATGTCTGTCTCCTGCCTCGCGTTTCGCTCGTTCTCGCTCTGCTCGGTGAGGCAAGTGAAGGAAAGGGAAGGGGGTAAGGGGGTAAACCCAATGAAGGTTAATGACGAGGGGGAGTTCGATCTTAGCGCCGTTCCCGGGAGAAAGACGAATTTAATACTTGCGACGGAAGAGGGAAAGACAGAATGGGGTAGGCCCTCGAGGAAATAATGGACCACGGCTGGGTGACGGGGTCAGCGCGAGCGAGGGCTGATTCGCAGCTGGTGGAGACGCGACGACTGTGGTGAGGTGGACACGGGATAGGGTGAAAGGATGAAGGGTGAAGGGTGAGATTCAAGAGACGGACGGACGGCTGGACGGATGCGATGGCTGTCTGCCGGTGGACAATTGGCCCAAGGGAGAAGGGGGAGGAGGACTAGAACAATTCAAAAAAATAAAATAAAGAAAATAAACACCCTCTCCCAGAAAGGATGAGGATGGATTAGTCTGTCTGGATTGTGAGTGGCGGGCAGACGACGTGTCCCGGGGGGAGTGAGAACAGTGATTGGTGATTTGCGACGGATGCCATGTATGTAGGTAAGTAGAGAGGTACAGACCCCGGAAAGGACCCAAGAAGACTTTGCTGTTCGTAACTGACGACCGACCGACCGACCGACCCTGTGCGCTTTTCCCCATTTTTCTCTCTTTCTCTTTCGCTTTCTCTCTCCTCCCCTCATCCTTCCCATAGAGTGTACTTACTGTATGTATTGCAGATACTAAAGGTGTGCGGCGTAAGGAGGAGTGGGAGGCAGGAGAGAGAGAGAGAGAGATTGATCAAAGGTACGTACCGCCGTGGCCAATGCACGTCGTCGTCGTCGTCTTCTTTTGTCGTCGTCCCTCGTCCCCGGGGTGTGCAGATTGATGACGGAAGAGAAAAAGATGTACGCAGTAAATGCGCCCTGTGAGACGGGTGTATAAGTCATGTGGATGCACCCACTGCCCTGTGAAAACGGCGGTACGTATATCCATCCTTGATGAGAAAGTTTGGAGGCAGGAAATGCACTCGAAAGAGACAGGAGGCATGTACGAATTGGGTGTCTTCCCCGAAAGTCTGCACAGGGTAGGGTTGCTGGCTGCTGACCACTGAGCTGGGCTGGGGGTGAGATTTAGATTCCAAAGAGCTCGCCTTCCAGGGGGTGTACAATACGTGGGACTTGGGTCGTGTGCTAGGTACAGGTAGGTAAGTGGTTTAGGTGGGCTGAGGAGCGTCGACATCGAAGCATCGAAGCACAGGGCAGGTGGCCAAGTATCCCCCTTCCCGCTTTTTTCTCTCATTATTTTTCTAGTTTTCTTCCCGATCCCCCCTCCTCAGGGTACGTACCTGTCGGCTCGTGTATCGGACAAGAAGGACCAGCACGAGCAGAGCAGAGCAATGCCAGCTGGCAGGTGGCAGAATTCTGGGTGGCAGGTGCATGTAGGTGCGCGCACTGACTGACTAGATGCCGCTATGCTGCACGGCTGCCGAGTCCTCGAATGAACGATGATGATGATGTGTGCTCCAAAAACTAAACTAAACCACTTACTCCGGACGGTACATCGTACCTCAACTCTTTGAGCTAAACCTGCTAGCTGAGGATCTCCTAGCTTGGCGACGCCTCTCGCTGGATGCCGGGGCTAACCAAAACTGCGGTGGCTTGACAGGATGACTTGATACCTCCACCTTGCTGTGCCGTGCCTGCATGCATGTGCCTATCGGGCGTCTCCAACCCTCTGAAATACATCTCATATTCTTGGTCAGCAGCCCCCCCCCCCGGTTGGTTCTCCCCCAAGTCTCATCCATTCCCAATTGGACGTTCCATAAAGCTCGACGCATAGGATGAAACTCACGAATCAATGAAATGAGAAAGTGGCCTACATCTGGCGCTCTCCTCCTTCGCTCAAACGACCCTAGATCATCCCGTCGACAATGGCTGCCGCGTCGCGTGTCAGGTTGATTTTATCACCTCGAGGCTCAGGGAAGCTTGCCTGTTTCTGAGCTGGCGTACCTAGCAGCATACGGCCCCCGGGCCCCCAATCGTATTATTCGTCACCCATTAACGCCAGTCCTACTGGGGTTGTCGTAGGTACTGGGAAATTTGCCAATGCCCATTGTGTCCTGAAAGCATTTGCTGCTCAATGATAACGATATTGTTGTTGTTGTTGTTGTTGTTGTTGTTCAATCGGGAATCAGCAACAAGCATAATATGGGGCGTGGCATGTGTAAGGGTGTGACTTGAAGGATACATACATGTCTTACCTGACTCCCCAAAATGACACTTGTCTTGCCGTCTTTCCAGAAGCGCGTCGTCGAGAGCAGGATGGATGGAGTCATGAAACCCACGAATAATGAGGACTCGTCTGTTGCCGACTGCGGCCATTTCCGACGCAGGATTTGGGTAGCACCTCCAGCCCGAAAACACCAAAGGAAAAAAAAGCTTCTTTTCCTAGGGCATCTTTTCCATCCCTAAGCCCAGAGATCGGGATCCCGATGGCTGTTGCAGCTCCTCGGGACGAACGGATCCGCCCACTCTTGACTCGCGGGCAGGGGGGGCCACTTGCACAACGACCAAACAAAGCATATCCAACATGTTACTGGCACCAGGAGTAAGAGTGTCTACATAGTGGTGTCCTGTGAGTGATCCAAGATGTTTCTAGGATCCCGTGACGCGGTCGTATTCGGTATTTACAATGTCTGGTCATCGAATGGAATGATATTTGAGACCGCCCATTCCATTCCATGGTGCCTCAACCACGCAAAAAAAAAAAAAAAAAAAACAAAAAAAAAAAAAGCGCACGGGGGGGGGGGGGGGAGGCGCCCAAGATTGGGTCTGATGAAAATCCCCTTGGCCTTGGGACTGATCCTGGCAGCCGTAGGCATTGTTGTATGCACCAAGTAATGTGCTATTTTCCGACACTCCGACACACGAATTTTGTGGTTAGGAGACAGCGGCGATTGATGGATGGGAGTTGTGCGGACAAAGTAGAGAACTTGGAGCAGTGAGGTGAGAGTGGCCACATCCCAGCTCCAAGAACCCATGTTCCCTGCTCAACCTTTGGACTTTTTGCGGTCGAGGTTCCCCGGCCGGGCGGCGAGGGGGTGTGGGATGCCCGGCCAAGGGCGTGGCAAGGCCATCTGACTGGCGGACACGACGTTCGCATGCATACCCAGATACGTCTGCTGTCCGCGGTAGAAAGACAGGCCTGGACACGACGACGTGCCGAACTGGATTGTGCTGCACGACCACCTGTTGGTGGTGTCGGTGCCTTTGCTGCTGCACCCCCGGATGCGTGGCACTCCATCTGGGCAGCGGATTCTAGGCATTGGACACGTCGTTGGCCTTGATCATAAGGATTGGACAATGTCATTGCTTCGCACGCCTAGGCGCAAAACTCTTACGCGCCATGCCGTACGGGCATGTACGGAGCACGAGAACATACTACGGGGATTACCCCGTATATCGACCGGCTTGAATGTTTGCTGGTGCCCCAGGAGGCCTTGATCATACACGGCACAAAGGGGGCAAGCCACCTGCTGCTGAGCCTGGGGTCTTGCATAGGAAACCTGGAGTCCTTGCCGCAGGGAAGTAGCTTGGGTAGCCGTAGGCACGGCACGTACATGAACTAAGGCAGACAGAGGAAAGGAGTTAGTACCAGAATAGGAGACTAATGGCCGTCCCGCGGAATCGAGGCGCGGGCCCGAGTGAGCGAGCGCGGCGAGTTAGGTATCAAGGGCGTGCCTGGGTACCGAACATGCGACAGCAACCGGTCGGCGGCGATGGTTGTGCGAATCCTGCGTAGGAGATCATGGCGGGTGGACAAGGTCCAGGGCCGGAATGCCGCGGAGCAGCTGAGGGAACGGCACCGTGGATTAATTCCTCCCCCCCCCCCCCTGTCATGCTCGCGTTGTGGTGTGTGTGCTGCGCCTGTATGAGGTTCCCTGGCAATGGACTCCGAGAGCAACCGCCTCTACATAAGCTGGAAGCGTGAGAAATGTAGACGAACAGAACGCTGGGCAGTGTGTGCCTTGGTCAGGAGGAAGGCTATGGATACCGTAGAAGATGGCATCCACCTCGCCTCCATTTCCATAAAGCTGCTGTGCAAGGACGACCAGGAACAGAAAACGGTACGCCAAGAGAAAAGAGCCGGCGCATGTGAGACGAATGAGAGTGTGGAATCTGCTGCGTGTTGCGATATTCCTCCTACGGTGCGTGACATACCCCGGAAGCGGGCGAGAGTGGATCCCCACAAAGCGGAAGATGGCGAAAGAGAGAAAGAGAGAGAGTGTGTGTGTATGGGTGAGTGGCAGGGTGGATGGCTGGGAGTTGCTGTTGTAAGGCACCGGAAACAAGGTCTCTGTGCGATCGAGACGCCCGAGGGAACCGAACGTTGAGGCATCGTGAAATTTCACGAGCAAGCAATTAGACAACGAGGGCGGACGAGGACGACCAGGGAGGGGAAGGACTTGTGGACAGGGGGATTCAGGGATTCAGGCCATTTACTTGGGAAGACATACGCATACGCAGTAGGTAGGTGGGAGGGGAGGGGCACCTTCTCCAAGACATGATGCCAGGGTGAGCGAGCAATGAGGGAAGGAGCGCGAGATGAGTGGGTCCATCTCCATCCCCTGGACTGAAGGTTGCATCATGGTGTAGTGGAGACGTGGACCGAAAGCCCAGGCCCCGAGAACAGAGATCTGCGCCTGTTTTTGCGCTAGCCTGATAAAACTCGATGTGGGGCCTTGTGGCTGGACCCACACTCTCTTCTCTTTCTCACTCTGCATGTCTTTTTCCCCCCCTCCTATCCCTGCGAATCAATCGGCGGGCTACTTAGTGTAAGCTCAAGCAAGGTGAATACCGATGCTCGCTCCCCTGCACATTGCCTCGTCTTGGCTTTGGAGGTCTTGGGAGAGGGTGTGATGTGCCGACAGTTCCATCCCTCACTGGCCACCCCCAAAAACGGCCCTGGTTGATCGTCGTCGAGATGCTCGGTTGCCGTTGCATTCATCACAATCATCACCCGCCCACCAGAACTCGTGAAGCGAGCGTCGCGCATGCTCAGCGTGTCAAGACAATAGAAGTCGGTCCCAGCAGAGTCACAGGTTGCAGATGTGAGTCTGGCACTTCCTGCATGGGGCGCTTTGGTTATACTGTAAATCTATCTGTTTATGTATACAGTACTCCGTACTGACAGCGGCCCAATACAGGAACTGCAATGCTGTCTACCGATGCATGCCCACGGACCCCATTTTCTTTCTCTATTCAATATCCGATCCGTCGTGGTTGATGAAGGCCGGAGCTGTCTCGGCACGGGCAGACGAGGATTGATTGGCATTCGCACTCAACTGCATTGGGCAAGGAGCAGCCCGTCTGTCCAGATGGGGACTCCGGACTCGTCTCTGTCCTTTTCCGACGACAAAGACTGCGAAACTTGAGAATAAAAGAAAAGCTAATACCCCCATCCCAATGTGTCGTCCAAGGAGGGTACTTGAAAGAGGGACCTGCCGTATGGTGCCCGCGATCTAGACTCCGTGGGTGTGGGACCCTGACTCGGGCGAGGTTGAAGGCATGCTTGCGCTGGAGATGATCCCAGTGGACGAAAAGAGCATAGACTCCTCGGGGACTTCTGTGCGTTGAACACAGCACTAGCCCCAACAAGCGTGACGGGGTCCACGGGGCTCTGCTGCCAGAATATTCTCCGCCCGCGACAGAGACTGTACGACGGGATACAAGTAAGTGGATTCAAGTGGGCTGTGGGCTGTCATCCGTGGCCCGTGAAAGGAAGACCGGTATTTTAATTTGATTTTTTTACTCTTGCTCATGTCCTGATCGACCTTGCTGACGTTTCGGAAACACCGCAGTCGAACAAGACGAGCCTCGACGTCCTGTCGAGCGTTGCACAGCACAGCCCTGCATCTCACTCACGTCCGGACCCCAAAAGACACCGAGGCTCACGGTGTTGTCGAGTTCTTGTCGAGGGGTGTTGCTGGCGCATTGGGCCGTCGCAAAGGTTATTTCGGCGCGCCAGCCCGGGGCTTGGGATCAAACAAACGGTGGTCTGCGGATAAACTGTTTGGTTTGGCGATCGTTCAGAGACCAAGCACGATGTTTAGGGGGTTCGGCGGTTTCCTGCCCTACCTACGAAGTACCTGTTCAGCCAAATTGTGTGGAGCCTTGAGACTCACTTGTTCCCAAAGCAGCCACGACCAATGAGCCTGGCCTGCGACAAAAATAGCTGTCGATGGGACGAAAGCGCGGCCTTTCTGAATTTACCTACCTGCGCTGCGCACCTCCGGTCCCCCGAATTGGAGGCCAGCCCATGGCCGGATGGCTCCCGTGTTCAAGGAAACCAAGACGCGCGAACTAAGACAGAAGAAGGCGCAATGGGTCTACTACGGTCGATCACTGAGCATCGTGGTCGTAACATGACCCTTGTAACGCTATGAAGAATGGCATCACCGTCGAGAGAGGATTGGCCCAACTGGATCGATCCATGTATTGCACTACCTAGAGGACTGGTCTCGTCTTGATTATCGTTGGAGGCGATTGCGCCTTAAGAGAGAAGCATTGCTGAGATGGCACGTGTCTCCTGACACAAGGTGTCTGATGTTATGCTTGTCCCTGTCAGCCATCGGTGGTTCGGGGCTACCTTAGCGTTTCCCCCGCAAGTTCGAGTTGTCAAACAAGTTCTCAGGCTAGACGTGGGTGTGCGCGGGCGCATACACCACGATACATTTTGCAATACTCATCCCGTGTCGAGTCTCATCCACTTCAGGGCAAGACGCGACGCGGCATACAGGGAGCAATGCCGAAGTGAGCGCACGCACAGGCATTGGAGCTGGCGGCAGCCCTGAAGCAGGCGGACATTGAAGACCTGAACTCAATTTACCTCGGAAGTGTTGGCGGAGAAGGTGGCATTGCGTGGAAGACGGATTGTCAGGGTAAACCGGTGTAGGTATGATGCAGCCGCGTCTCGATGTTGGAGTGTCGATCCCGGCTGGAATGAATGGTGGCGAGAAGGATAAGATTGTGATGGAATTGCCGAAAGGCGTCGTCAGTAATGGTCGCTATCCTCGAGGGTCGATGACCCGTTGGAGTCGTCGACATGTATCGTCTCTTCACACCGAGATAAGTAGTTGAGGATACAGAGCACGGCATCTTGATACGGGTATGCCATCTCACTGTGACGATGCATGGAGTTCCGATCCGAGGTTGGAGACCCTCCCCCCCCCCCCCCCTCCCTCCCTCCCTATCCTGTTGTCCTCCAATTTGGGCGAGGGGTGGGTTTCCTGGAGAGCAGCGCGTCAGATTTCAGTTGCAAGGAAGCGGGGGGAGGGTTTGGTTGGGGCTAACCAGAAATGCGTCTAGCGGCGTGCGTCCGCTCCTCGAATATTGAAATGGGATTGTCGCTTGTGCTTACCATTGCCCTCCTTGTCATCAGCCACTAACAAACACCAAACAGGAGGAGGACGGCAAGGACGCGACGGACAGGCCACAGACCACCACTTTGCCTACCTACTTGGTCTCGGTCACAGGTGAGATCTGCCCAGTGCGGATTTACCAGGAATACCGAGCCAAACGCGAGACCGGGGGCCGGAGGGAGCCCCGGGGGGGTTCAAAAGCGACTAGGTATGGGCAAAAGGGCGAGGTGCGTCGCAAGGATGGAAGAAGAAAACAGGGGACAGGGGACGGGGAACTGACAGGGTATAGGAGTAAGCAGGGAAAGGGATACCTAATATCCACACCAGGTAGGTAACCAGCCCTCCAGGCAACATTCGTTGGGTTCCTTGCAACGCACAATGCTGCTCCATTCTCCGGTGCCCACCCAGCTTGTCCTGCTGCATCATCCGGATTTCCCCTCTTCCTTCCCCCACTCCTATGCCATTTCTCACTGCCCGGCCTGGCAGTAGGTACGATGTACTTTGGTACTTCGTGTATCTACAGACATCAGTACGCGTATAGCCCCGCTCGCATGTGTCTAGGTACACAGTATTCGTACACTCACCACCTACCTATAGCGTATCTGCTATGTATGTGAATAAACCTGTACATACATGGTAGGTATTATACCTCAGACTCGATTGGGGGCCCTCCCTGGAAGCTGGCCGTGGCCTGCCACTACACTAGGGCCGGGAAGGACTTTGTTCTTCTTTCCCTTCCCGTCTTTGCCTCGCCTCGCTTAGCCCATGACAGCCCTCAACCCTGCCGGGAGGCGGCGATGATGACTATTCGACTGATCCCCCAGGTTACTTTGCCCTGCAATGTGGGCACACGAGATTGAGATTGCAGCCCGCATGCTGCCTGCGTGCGCAGCATGCGGGCTGCGGAGTTGAGAGTCGAGGAGCCGGAGTGCAACAGTGGACTGAGCTGCGAGCAGGGGCGGGGGCTAGGAAGGAGGGGGAGACGAGACGCGGAAAGAACTGGTCAACAGGGTCGGTCAGTCATGCATGTAGCGAGCTGTGAGAGAGAGTGTGTAGGCAAGACAGACAGACAGATAGACAGTCGACGGTGTCTGTGCCGTGCAGAAAGGACGTCAGGCCTGTCGAGCGGCGACGGTGATGGTAACAGTGACGGCAGACATTGAGTAGGTAGTGTAGCACACGGCTGCCGACGGAAGAGGTCCGCTTGGGCGGGTAACAGACTGCGCTTGCTCGGTGAGGCAACCCAGCCCAATGTGCCTCACACCTGGGGCGCAGTCACATGATTCGCGCACGTGCCCCCACCACTCCTTCCTCACCTCACCAACATGCGGGACGGAGTACGGATACGATACTATACGATGCAGGGTAGGTGCTCTGATATGATATGATATGATAAACCCACAGTGGAAGGAACCGCATACGAAAAGTACAGTCACTTTCATGCCACCCGGAGCTGCGCCTTCCCACAGTTTTTGTCATGGATCAGCAGGGGTTCTCACATATGAATGATGGCGAAGAGAAGCGATTCATCGCTCACGAAATGATAGGGTGGGGAAAATCCCCCAGAAAAAGAAAAAGAAAAACGAAACGGAGAAATAATTTAGTAAATAAGTAGATAAATAGAAAAGACGATTCCAGGGACAATGCGGTAATTGCGCATGTCGCAGCCGACGAGGAAGCATTCTCCTCGAACAAAGCCTCGACCCCGACGCTCCTTCCTGTCCTCAATTTCGGAGGGATTCCGCAGTGACAACAGCATGCAACCCTTCGTCTACCCCCCTACCCCCCCCCCCCCCTCCCTCTCTCTCTCTCTTCATCTCTCTGCAGGCAAATCAAGAACCTATCCGACACCCACCGTCGCCCTGCCGGCGAGCCGTGTGTGTGTGTGCGTGCGCCTTCGACCTTCAAACTGCCCTTGTCCATCTACATGCTCATGCGTCTCTCACCGCTCACTCCATGGTCGGCTCCCTGGCGGCTTTATGTTCGCACATACCTATACGCAATTGGATGCGTCATGGACACATCACAGCACAATGGTCCCCCCCAGTCGTCGCTGTCGCCACCCTCTACCCATTGCCCACACATTACCTCCATAGCAGGTCGTGTACACATACATGCATCAATAATTATCACCCTGCTCTGGCGCATGCCTCAACAGCCTCGTCTTGCCAATGTGGTTGCGGCTCGTTTGCGAGCGCCAGCGCCAACCCACGCGCCAGGAGCCGCCTCCAACGTGCTTCGGGGCTATTGCGTATTCTAGGTAAGCTGGCTTTGGCCCCCCTCCCCCCAATCTACGGCTGTTCTCGAAAGAACTAGGCAGATCCCGACACCCTGGTTAGGGGGTTCACCAAGAAACGCAGCCCGCTGCTAGAGTCATCTGTCGCGCGAAGGTTAGGGCGTCGACAGATCTCAAGCGACCCAAACCACTGGGAATCGACTAAGCAAGCGTAAATGCTCCGGAGGGGCACAGTGTCTGCCCTTCTCCAAGGTTGTTGGTTACTTGCGCGAAGGAACGGAACCAAACTATACCAAGCCAAACCTAGCCAACAGCCGTTTCTTGCATGGCCATTCATTCTCTCGTACCTACCTACCTTGCCGGTAACGGTACATACACGCGCACACACACACATACACACATGCATACACACGCACGCTGTCACCCTCTCTCTCTCTTTCCCCTCTCCCCACCGTCACACGCACACACACACACACGTACATGAAGCTACAGAGCATACGAGCTACGTTTGAGGCCAATCCATCTTTGGGACGACTAACAGTGTGCTAGCCCGCGGCACTGCTACATGTTTGTTCCAACGACGAGCCATCTGGCCCAGCACTCCGGTTGCACCCAGTTGCTATCGCCCGTTAGTCTGAAGAAAAACCGTCCCGAGCTAACAGGGCCAAATGAAAACGAGAGCAAGAGCAAAGCAGAACGCCGGCGGGGCGCCAGGATCAAGATTCGGCATGCACACATCAAACCCGGTCTGCTCGAGTCTCCGCCGGACCAATCCGCAACCAGCAGTACCACCCTCATTACAACTACACCAAAACGGCTGTCCACTTATATTGCCATCTCCGCGGGTGCGTGCTTGTGTCATTGGTACGGTCACCACCTTCATCGCTTTGTGGCTGTCAATGCCGCATCCAAATTGTTGCATGTCACGATCATTCAGGCTTGTGACCGGCAACGTCCCCATCGGCAGACGCAGTGTGTGCTGCCGACCAATCGATATGCCTGACAAGCGCCGGAGAGGGCAATGGTTCCATACCCTTCGCATTCCACACCGAATTCGATCCGCCTGCATCGCACACCCCTCCATCGATTGATTAACGTATCGCCCCGGATCCGGCACTCTGTTGCCGTCTTCCTTGGGCGAGAAGCTCACCACTGGCAATCAGAGTTTCGGTCCTCTCTGTCAAACTACCTCGACTTGCAGGAGGAGCATGTCTAACAACCTCGACATTTTGACAGGATAAGGCTGCGTTGGGCCGTGGATCCCAGAGGAACACGAAAGATACGGAACGAGATTGCGCTGACACTTCGGGACGACAAGCTGGAGCAGCTGGACAAGGTCATCAGACCCAAAGTTTCTGACCGCGTCACCGGTATGGTATCCATGTCGTGTTTCCAGCTGCCTGAAGCCTGCAGCGGGCCAGTAGCGGGCCAGCCAGTTTTACCTGCCAAATTCTGGTCTTGCTGCCATGGCCGCCGGTCATCCATGCCAATCGTTGCTGGTTGACCGGCCCCCTCTCTGCCGCCCTTCTGTTGCGCTTGTTGCACACCTACCAGCCGGTCACCCCCTTGCTCTTTAGAGTGGCGCCGTCAAGGCTGCCATCTTACCGTTGTCTTTTGCAAAGGTCCTAGCGGTCTGCCGTCGAACATTGAGCCAGACTAGACCAGGCCGGCGGTCGCCAGACGGACACACCATGCATCGGGGGGGCCTGTCTACCCCTCCTTGCATCGCCTAGGATTGGAGTTTGCACGTCCCTTTTCGAGCTCAGATACTACCTCGGCGGCGAATTCCACGTGCAGGCTAAAACTTTGTACGCCCGATATCTGCAGACCGGCCGATACTGCCTCACGTGGAGTATCCACTGATGTGCGGACCATGTCATCCAGAGCGACGGTCCTCGGCGCATCGCGCGCCCTAGAACAGTGGCTTAACCCCATGCAACCGCCGGACGAATATCTACGAACCGCCTGCCTCACACAAGCCAGCAGCTCGTCGTCTGTCGGCCCTGTTGGCGTCGTGTCAATGGCACAGTTGGGACGCCTCTTTTCGTGGCACATTCCCTTCGCATGTTGATACATGATACCCAAGCGTCTTCTGTCGAACTCATCAACGCGTTTTCCGAGAGACGCTCAATCAAGCCCTTTCCTTACTCGTCTTCGTATCGTTCCCAAACCCGCTTCCCGCCTCCCCGAAGGTTGTTGTTCTTTGCCCCCTCCCATCCAAGCTTTCACTTCAGGACTTTCCGGTCAATATCGGCAGGGCACTTTGGCAATATGGATTTCTATTTCTAAGAGGGTCCCACCTGAGTGAAGACCGGGGTCACTTTCGGCTGTTCTTTGCATTCCATTCTAAAGGGAGATGGTGGGGAGCGAGGTTTCGATACTGTCATTTGATGCCCACACTGAAGGTGGGAGGAGGGATTTTGAGTTTTTCCTGAGGCTGGAACCAATATCGCAGCATGCAGGGTCGCTCACACAGGGTATATGAGACGCTCACACCGCCTCTATACCGATTGTGGCCCGACCTTCCCGGACTCAAGGGCAGAGTACTCCGTACCGTCAAGACAATTTGATCGTATACGGGCCACTCTTGAGCAGCTATCTATCACTTGACTTCCAGCAGTCCGCATGCGGTGAAGGTACACCAGGGGAAGCTCTCAACACCTGCCGTCACCATGATATATCAAGAATCACGGCCCTGCACTTTGTCATTCAGATCCATCCCGCAACATTGGGCGAAAAGGTGGTGTGCACTCGTTGGCCCAATGACCAGGTAGGAAGGGGCGGCTTCATGCGGATTGGAAGCCATGCAGTGCAGCATGCCAGGCGTGTTGCGGTCTGCATGTTGCGTCGATGCTCTCAGTATCCATACGGAAGGATCATCCTGTGTGTGCACCCAGTAATCAGCCTACGTATTGACCATACTGGCCCATAGTGAGCAGTTAGTGTGTGCCTGGTCTCTCTCTCTCTCTCTCTCTCTCTCTCTCTCTCTCTCTCTCTCTCTCTCTCTCTCTCTCTCTCTCTCTTTCTCTCTCTTTCTCTTCGGAAAGGCTAGGAAGCCAGCGCTCGCAGCATTCAACGCTTGTCTGAGACATATGTTCCTGACTATTCCCAACGCTCCAAGGATTGTACAGCCAAGGCAGAGAGGGTGCCGCTAACAGGATTGGATCCTGGCCAAGCTTCAGGAACCAGACGGGAACGACGCCTCCATGGAGCTAGATACCATAGCATAGCTACCTACCGTACCTGGCCGTCGACAATGATGGCCCGTTGACGAGTTGTTCTAGCCGATACGTCTCACATGTCGCTGGAAATCCAGCGAGGCCGGGCCAGGCCAGATCATCAGGAACATTATGCGACAATGGCATATGGCACCCCTGTGGGATGAGATCATGAGGCCACTAAGCGGTCAAACCCTCCTGTAATCATTGATGAGAAGCAGATGGGCCAGGGGACTCCAAGCAGAGTACGAGCAGCTTATGCCCCCAATCTCAACGCGCAGGGGGTGCGTTTACCCCCCATCCCTGGACAAGCTGAGGCTCGCCCGGTAAACTACTGTGGCAGCGTGGGTGGTTGAGGTCGGCACAAGCTGCATGGCCTTATGCAACGCGCCCGCATGTGCAGAGTGTGCGTGCCATGTAACGTGGGTGCTGGAAAGCGGCTAATTTCAATTCATCAAGCAAAGACGTGCACCGAACATTGTAGTGTTTCGGGCTCTTTTCCTCATGTATTTGGACTACGTAGTAGCACGTACGTACGAAGTAGGCTAAATCTCTGAATGTCGATTCGATGCGGGATGGGAATGGAGGTGAAGGAAGCTAGCGGTGAGTAAACCGGGACGACGACAGGGCATATAGTGAGTGTAGTGTACATACGGTCCATAGCAGAGGTAGGTGGATCTATACATACATATGCTCGAGCCTACTGGTGGGGGGGTCCTGCCCTATGGTGACGACCCATGGCCATGCTCCAGGCTGCAACCGGAAGATAGATGCCCCTATCACAGCTGTGCCGCTGCTTACTCCGTGCCCAGTCATCAATACTATATGCGTGGGACAAGAATATCGGACGCGCCAGGTTCCGCGAAACACGGCCGGTAGCGGAGCCTTCAAGTGGAGGTCCGAAGGCGAAGAGGCAAAGAGATGAGGCAAAAAAATTCAGATAAAAAAAATTCTGCTACCAACATGAAGATCGTCGTCTCGCGCTGGGACGGACCACTTGCTTCATTCAGCCTGCCCAAAACGCAGCACAACACAAGATACGATGTACGAATATAGTTTACGATGTATTTATTGGTACACACGGATACAGGCAACGATGGTCGCTCAGGTAAAGACGGCGCTCGACAATGGACTAACCCGTTCGGGGTCCAGTATGGACCACCTTTTGTAGTGTATGATGTATCATGGCGTGAATTCCATCAGGGGGGGGAGCCGATTCCCTTCCGCTATCCGGCCAGGCCAGGACTACCTACCTACCTACCTACCTGCCTGCCTGCCTGCCTGCCTGCCTGCCTGCCTGCTTATCTCCCTAGCTCCCTAGCTCCCTACCTGGTAAAGGATACTACTATACATCTGTACCTGCACTAAGCGAGCGGGCACTTGGGTACTTACCGCACCTCCACAAGCCAAACCAGCCAGCCCTTTCCTCCCCTGTAGCAGGCCCGGCCGCCTGCCTGCCGTCCGTTCACTTCACTGTGGTGCCAAAAACGTCCGAAGCAAGCAAGCAAGCACCAACGATGCCGCCCGCCGCGGCGCTTTAGCTACCAAACGACGCGTGCGTCGTGCGAAATACCACCCAACAACTCGGAACCCGACGGAACCTGACTAGCCCGATGATCCTCCGCAGTGGATTGCCGCCTAGTAGTAGGTTAGGTAGGTAGTCTACGTAGGTACTTGGCGATCCTCCATTCTCGGGCTTCGTCTTCCGTCTCATGAAAACAACGTCAAACATTACGTTGAAAAGGCTCGAGTCAACAACACAACGGAGGCGTGTGTGTGTCTCTTTCTTACAGGTGGTGGGCGTCAACGCTACCCTCTCCCAACTGACTGCCTGCCTCACACACGGACTGTTTCTCTGCAAGCAAGCCATCGCAGCCTCGTGGTTTTGACTGGCTCTTCTCTTGCATGAGTCGTCGTCGTCGTCTGTTCGCCGGCCAAGAAACTCGACGACGACTCGTGCCAGTCCGTCCATCGGTTATCGCTTGGGAAGAACGGGTACCGAACGCATTGCCCAGGGCTGTTTAGGCCCTGTCCATCCATCAATCAGCTTAATGTTAATGTTCGCTTGTCGATGATCGACTGTAGAAACCTCCACATGCCCGCCCGCCCCTAGGCGCGACAGGCGAGGTGCGGATCATCACCGAAGGAAAGAAAAAAGAAAAAGAAAAAAAAGAGTCGAATCTCCACCAGAAATCTCGACGAGCGACTTGTCGGGGCGCGGGAAATGTGTAACCTCGTATACCCCCGCAGGTGCGACTGTGCGACCTCGAGGAGGGACCGAACCACCTTGTATCAGTACCTCCTCCTCCTCCCCTTACCCTTGGTTTGTTTTGCTCTGCTTTGCTTACTGATCCTGGAATGGGGCTGAAGTGATTAGTCGGCATCTGACTTCCGGGAAGGCAGCCGAAAATCCAATGGTGAACTACACTACTATGCAAGTAACTTGATATTGACCGCAGCTCTCAATCTCGCCCAATCAGATGGAGCAATTTTTACCCTCGGAGCTCAGCACATGACGGGTTCCTACTGCAGGTAGGCTATACACCATCTACATGCATCAACAATCGACTTGGGTTTGCTCGAACATTGCTACTAGGTATACATACCACCTCGACGGTGAGGCGCGTCGCCGGGTGGAGCGCAAAACCCGCCGCATTGATCTTTCTGTCTCTCCCTCTTGACCTATGGATAGGATATCGTGATCAAGTACCATCAGCTCAGATGTTGTTATTATTGTACGTCGACGCAAGGAAGCCTGTCGATCCTGCTACGTGTTCCCCGTCCAGTGAGTCCCCTAGCCCGTTCCCGTCTTGGATATTGATGTTCGGCATGCACCCACCCATCCATCCATATGCTTTTTAACCACTCAACTGTCACAGCAGCCCACGATTTCCCTGCCACGCGACGAAAAGCATGGTTCTTGAGCGAACTCTGTCGTCCCTGAATCTCAAAGTGGTTGCCGCATCGATGATGCCTGCGGCCGGAAACCCTTGAATGAGCCGGTTTTGTTTTCCCCGCACAAACCGCGTGTACAGTCGCTGGAACTAGATCTTGTTGGGTTTGAGCTTCGAAAGCAGCATCGGATGATACCAATGTATGCAACGCCCATCCTTGCTTGCTCTCTGCCACTTTCCACGAAAAAATGGCATACGATACTGCCGCCTTCAGCTCAACTACGTTTGTGCCTATCTCAAAGGATCATACTTTGTTTTCGCAGGGCACGCTTCGTCCAGACTTCGTTGCCTTCCCCCCTCCCTTGAGCGGCGAGGCCCTCATTGAAGCTCAAAGCACAGACAAGAGTCGATTGTGATCGACCACGAACACAAACCATACGACTGATCTATTGAGCAACCCACCATCTTGCCTAGCTATAACGCCAGTCGTTCCCGTCCCCAACGCTCGAAGATTGGGTCTTGTGCCGGTAGCCGTCTGCTGTGCGTTTGAACGCCGGTCTTATTCGTGGCGTCGTCTCCCCTCGAGTCAAACCGGAATTTTATGCCGGCGCGATAGATTTTTTTCTTGCCCGTCGAGGGATCGCAAGCAGCTGTCACATGAAGAACCCAACCGTGACGCCGCCGCTGGTGGCAGCGCCTTCTCACGTGGACGAGGAAAGCCAAATTTGCCCCCAGAGCCAGCCCCCTTTCTCCGGGTTAAGGTCCAAAGACTATAGCCGACATGACTCTTTGCTAGTAGCAACGGAAGTTAAGGCGTTTCGGGCCGGCAACGAAGTGTTTGCTGTACGCTAGAGGCTCATCGTCCAGCCAATAGGCCCCCGTTGCATCGCGGGCACTATACATCGAGCTCCGGGCTCCGTCGTCATTAGCAGGTGCCAACTAGTGAGCAGCTCGTTGTTAACTCCCCGTCGTTTCTGTCCCGAGAACCTTCTTGATGCCGGCGAAAAGGGGGCTGCCCTGCTACACGAGACGGAGGGCCCGATGTCAGCTATGCTCCATCAAACATTCGATTGCGCTTATTTAGCCCAGTATCGCGTTGTCACCCGTCATCGGGGCGCGTTCTTGCAGATGCTAGCTCAAGGGTCACTCAGGCTACGACGGGAAGAACTATATGATTCCCAAGCTTGGTAATTACGCTGCAGGCATCGCTTTCGGCTGGAAACCCAGTGGGGAATTAATCCATAACGGTCTGGAATATCATTGTGAGTAAATCAAGCCAACAGTTTTATCCCGAGCCTTTTTTATTTTTTCCTTTGTTATTGTTTTTTTTAATAATGGTTTCGTTTTTATTCATAGGGTTTTATTTTTTCTTTCTCCTTGTTGGCCACGGGTACGGAAACCAGTCCGTACCATGCCCGATACGATGTCGTCAAAAAAGGGGGGGGGGGGGTTTAAGCTGCATGCCCCCCCTTGAGTGGGCCTCGCAGCCTCCCCAGCCAGGGCCTACACAGATCCTTGTGAACATCATCCGTCGACCGGGACACCACGTTGTCGTTGCTTTTCTTATTATTATTTTTATGTGCCTTGCCGTCCGCCCCCTCCCGAGGCCCCAAGTCCCCGGGCTTTGGATCGCACGAACCTCTGCGTAAACCCTTTTCCTATCCACAGCCGTAAATCATGTGAATCAAGAGCACAAAGGAGGGGGAAAAAGAAAAGAAAACATGGAGAAGAAGGAATTAAAAGCGGAGTGGTGGGAGGGGCAGAAACATGGTGGTGTGACGTGGCGCCGTGGTAGAGTCCTATTATTCTCTTACTTGGGACGACGGGTATTTCGGCAGCCAAAAAAAAAAAAAGAAGAAGAAGAAGAAGAAGAATTGGTGGACGAAAAGGAGAAGCCAAAACCTTGAAAGGCCCCTTTTTGACGCCTTCTTCTTCTTCTTCTTCTCCTTCTTCCGTGAGGAGAGGTCGAAACTGTAAACATCGGATAGAAGCAGAAGGGCTGAAGCCGGCGGACCCAAAACCACGCAGTCCCAGGACTGCGGCCGCGGTATTTCCTCGATGGTTTTTTCTCTTTTCTTTTCTTGAGAATTGGGGAAAGGCCTCGGATGAGGAGGGGGGGAAGCTTTCATGTCGCCGTGCATATGCAGGTCAGGCAAAACTCAACTGAGAGAAAGGTGCGAGAGAGACATGCCCTGCGCGGCAGTTGACTCGTGCTTTTTTTTCTCTCTCAAACAACCAACACAATGGGACGATGACGCAAGCGCTGCCACCCTCGCGCTGTCTCATCTTCGCATCGAGTCTTTTGTTGTATGTTGCAGTCTTTCTCATCTCGACGCCAGCATATACCTGAGAGAGAGAATTGAAAGAGAGAGAGGGAGAGAGAGAGAGAGAGGGAGGGAGATCGAAGGGAGGGGGCTTCAACCAGGCTGCCTACATGCGCCGCCGCCGATCAAATCACAGCGCAGCAGGTATCCCTGGCGCACTCGCTCTCCTGACGTTCTCGTTCATGAGCCTGCAAGAAACCTCGGAGGCCGCCTTATCCCCCCCCCCCCCCACCCCCTTCCACGACAGGGTTTTGTGCAGAACGTCACAGACTTGAGGGGAGCCGCCCTTCGTGGTTAGTGGTTCTTCAGCATCTGGTCTGCCGGGCTCGGCTTGGAACTCTCTTCCACGGCCTGTTACGGCAGCACTCGTTGATGCTTCTCCCGCCTGGCCATGATGAAGCCCCGCGGTACCTGCTTGCCTGTTTTCGGGCTAGACCCCCCCCCCCCCCCCTCTGCTCCCATGCCCCTGGTGATGCGCGCGCGCGCGCCTGCGGGCCTGTCTAGCTCGACGAATGCGATGGCGTCCCCCGCCGGGGCCTCCGAGACGTAGCAGCAGAGTGACCAGCACGCAGCCGGGGCACGGCACGGCGCCACGATGCCGACGAAGACATGCTTCTTTTCCCGGGCAGTAAAACCCCCCAAAAAGACGCAACAGCTATCTATGCGTTCCATCCCTCATCCCTACGGTCGCAAAAAGAACAAAACAAAAAACGAAAAAAAACCACCCGAGTCTCGCGCGTTCTGCGTAATCTCATAATCTGTCAGCCAAAAGGTCTCAGACCTCCGTCCATTTTATCGCCCGGCTTTGCTCGCCCGCGCGCCCAATCACGACAACGGATTCCAAGACATGATACCCAAATAGAGTTTCCCACCTGCGGCCTTGCCTCCCTTTCTTACACCGCCTCTCTCTCTCTCTCTCTCTCTCATAAATAAGGCCCGTCTTCCAACCGTGTAAGATTATCATTGTGTGCCTGTGCGGCCGGCCCTGAGAGAGGAACCGCTTTGTATTCGTTTTAGTAACAAGTCCCATCTGGGTAAGTCAGCCGCATTCCCACAGAGTCACAGGATCGCTATTTCACTACGCGCATTGGGGGGGGG
>MU846083.1:20325-67959 GCA_030867225.1 Colletotrichum caudatum
GGGGGGGTGGTTCATTATTATCCCCCGCCGTATACTCTTGTTTAGCTTCCGACTCTCCGTTCGTTTCCCTACCCCCTCCCCATATTGGTTACTACCTATGTGATTATCCCGTTCAGTAGGAAACCCGAGCTCACCCGGGAAGAAGGAGAAGAAAGAGGAGGAGATGTATTCAGACAGCCGGTCTCCAACAAGACTAGCGTCGTCTTCTTCCGGTTATTCCACGCCTCGTGAAGAGTCCCTCTTTGTTCTCTGGTGGCCTCCCCTTCCACCCGGCCCGTCTTCTCAAACAACACGAGTGGAGGAAGCGTGCCCGTTCCGCGCCACAGGAAGGGTCTTCCCTTCGACAGCATAAGCAACTTGCAGGAGACCCTCGTTGGAACTTGAATGACTCGGGAGGGGAAAAAAAAGGTACAGAGAAATGGCGAGAGAGAGAGAGAGAGAGAACGATAGAGGGCTCGTGGCACACCGGCATCCTCCACACACCCCTCTTTCCCCCCCTCAATTCCCAAACCCGTCTTCGTTCCCTCCGCAGAGGAAACCGGTCCATGTCTGTATTTGAGACGGCACATATGTTCATCCAAAGCGGCAGCAATACGCGTACAGGAGTGACGAAAAGTCCCCCCCACTCTCCATCAATGCTGTGCAAATCTTACCAGGTACGAAGAAACAGATCGTTGAGTGTGACCGTACCTGACAAGTGAAATGGTTGATTTGTCTAGTTCCCATGTTTCTTGACTCCCCCCCTGAGCATCCTTTCGAACACACACCCCCTCCACTCTCTATCTTGGCCTGACCCCACGGGACCTTTGATAATTAACCCAATGACCATCAAATTTCCCACTGCGTCACAAGTGGCGTCTGTTCTCCATGATTCGTCCTTCGGCAGGCCGTGTTCTTGCCTCTATCTCTCTCTCTCTCTCTCTCTCTGCTCAGCTGTTGGGCACGGCCTCCCTCCCTTCTGCGAGAGCCTCTCGCAAGGCCTTGTCCTGGCCGACGGCAGGGCGGACGGAGAGCCGGCGGCGGGAACGAGTGACTGAGGCAAGTAGGTAGAGTGTGATCGGGGAGAGAACAGATGCAGTAGTCTTCCCATGCTACTGATCACGGCAGGGTTCTTCATCAGGCCCCCCCCCCCCCTTACCTACCTACCTCGTCTCCTATCTCCCTCGTGTTGTTTCTAGTCCCTCTTCCCCGCCGCGCTAGGCCGGTAGGTCGACGATCTTTGTTCCCTTTTGCCCGAAGACCTTGCAGGGGTAGTCGGTGGTAGTTTAGTTGCGGGACCGTGAGAATCCCTTTTTGTGATTTGTCGGTCGATTCCAGTATCATTACGATGTGCAATTCCCTCGTAGGGTACGTTCTTTCCATGGCGCATCGGATGCCCATGATTCCAGCTCGGGGGAGAACGGGGGGGGGGGGGCGTATGCGGGCGTGTGTATGTACGTGCTTCGAGGCTTCGATCAATAAGGAAAGACTTGCATGGACCATATTTTTCTCCTGACACGCGCACATGGGCACCCAAAGAAGGCACTTTCTCCGTTGGGGAAGCCGAGAGGATGCGGCAGATTGTGATGACGAGAAAGGCACCGGGCGAACTTGTGTTGGGCGGACATTAGAGTACACCTCCTGGTTTGATTGATCCTTCTTCATGTGGGAAAAGGGGAGGGGCAGTGACAAATCGTCTTGTGCCATTGACGCTGCTTCTCTCCCGCCTCTCCCGCTACATTTGGTCAATTGGCCGGTACACTCTCTCGCGTTGTATGTTGATACCTGCGGTCTAGGTCGTCCTCCCGGAGTTGACTCCGGGAGACGGACACGTCAGGGGACCAAGGCCGAACGGAGCCGGTGATGTCCAGAACGGGCTCATGTCACGTACTTTGATCTTCGGCCTCTCCTAGGTCGTTGTTTCGTCTCCTTTTCACTTCCACTCTTCCCTTACCTCCCATGCAGACCAAAAGCCCGCCAACGCTCAAACGTCCCGCCAGCTGGTACTACTTTTGGTGTTGGGCGTTGGCGTTGGTGCTGGCGCTGGCGCTGGTGCCCATGCTGTGATGCTACTCGTGGGGTCTTGGCTTTGTTTCCTTCCCGGATACACACAGGCAAGGGCAGACGCCAGTGCTGTCCTGGGCTTTAACTCTGGGGTATCCGCCTCTAGTGTGCTGCTCACAGAAGGGAACGTGTCTAGCGGGCGCGTGGAGTGCTATTACTACTCCTTTTCCTAGTTTCCTTGTTTTTGAGGCAGATGGCGCAATATCTCTTAGCGGGCGGTCTTATTTCGCGACGGCTTTGTTGGGAGGGGGACTTGCTAACACAGATGGCATGTGTGCGCTTACAGGAGGCGTGTATTTTCTTTCGGATGTGGGAGGCTTCCTCTAGCTTCAGTATGGTGCGTCAAGGGGGGGGGGGGGGGGGGGGCTGGTGATAATGAAGCCAAGGACGGAAGACAGAAGAACCCGGCCGGCGCCATGCGGTAAGACCGGCGGGGACGAGAAACAAGGAGAGCAAGAGTGAACGATGGCCATGATCAGCAGGATGGGAAGAGGAGGCTAACACGATGAGGAAGGGGGAGGGGTGAGAGACTAGTAGGGAAAAGGTAAGAAATGCTGTGCATCTCAAGATACGATTCATGATGTGTAGCATGTCCTGCGGCTGGGACGGCTTACGATGACGAAGGGGTGGGTTAGCAGGGAAAATCGGATGGGATGTCACAGAGCGCCAATCGTTCAGTCCATCCATCGCCCGTTCGAAATCGCCCAACCTTTTCCCTCCCGCCCTCCGGCCCCTGGCTCTCCGTATCTTTTCTATGCTCTTTGACTGTTTTTCCAACCCCCTCCCGCGCCCACGGGCTTGCCATCTGGTGTCAGCTAATTAAAACGTGAGATACAACGAACTAGCCAAGAAGACGAAAAGGAGGGGGGTGTGGTGTGTATGAAGACTAGAATAGAAAAAAGGCTCGCGAGATTCGCACATCCCTCATCACGGGCTCACGGACTCTTCCGTCAGGAGATGGGCCACACTGCTCGGAGCTCGCTGGCGTGCGTGCGTGCTTACGTGCGTGCGTGTATGCGTGATTGTGCCGGATGGCACACGTAGCCTACGCCAGCCACTATTCATGGGAGATGAGGAGGAGGGGGAGGAGGAGGAGGAGGAGGAAGAGAGACATGTGCTCGGCCGCCTGACGAGGGAACTGCTCGGTGAGCGGTAGCAGAGCTACCTCTGTGGCCTGGGTTGTCAGACGAACTTTAGACTGATGGGTGATGGCTGGACGGAAGAAAACGCTCGTGCGTGACGCTCTCGTTGTTGCTGCGTCTGGTGTCTGGAGGGGGAGGCGGGCTTCGTCGTCTGCGCCGTGCAGCCGAGGGGCTCGGTCATCCGATTCCCGTCCTTGGCGTGGCTGTCGTTACCTGTTGTCCGTTTGCCAGCACAACAGTGTAGTGCATTGCGTTGCGGAGTGCAGAAGTCGAAGAGACGCAGCAGATAACGGTCAAAGCACATCACAAGGAGCGAGGGGAAGAGGGGAGTTGGGGGGGGGGGGGGGGGGGGGGGCTGGTTGTATCAGGTGCAGGCTGATATTGTGGACTGCTGGGGGAAGCGGAAGGGAACGAGATGCATCCCGGTGTTGGCTACGCCCTTCTGCCCCGATGTCTTTCTTGCTGTGATCACCTCCCCCTTGTCCTGCGCGGTTCCTGTGCCCGGTCACGAGAGGGCGAGAGGCTGGGCGAGCAGCAGGAGGGAAGTCTATGGGCGTCAAGTGATATCGAGGTGCGTGCGCCGCAGGTGTGAATGCCAAGTTATGTACAGCCAAAGTCAGTTCTCGCGAGGCGTCTTCCCTAGGACAATGGTCAAGGGGTAGTCGCGGCAGATGTTTGTTGCAAGGCTGCAAGAGCGACGAAATAGGGGAGGAGAGAGCAGCAATGTCCGGCCTCGTCGCCTTCCCGAGGGTCTTCGAAGGAATCGAAGGGGCGTCTCGACGTGGGCGACGGCGTGGCGCGACCTACTATCTTGACAAGAGCCAGTCCGTCGAGGCCGTCGAGTCCGCCGAGCCCGCCGCGTCGCCCCGTCTCTTGTGTCGACGTCCGGGGGGCCGTCTGTCAGATTTGACGTGGTGCGAAGCCATTGCGATGAAAGAGACCGGCTCTGGCGCTTGTGTTGATCGCTCCAAACAACGTTTGGACGTTGGGGAAAGATGGTACGAAAACCGGTATATCCCGTGAATATGATGGGTGCGGTATAGCGTTCGGCTGCCGGGCTTGTGAGAGTCGGTATAATCGAGTTGCGGGGCCGGGTCCGATATGCACCAGCTCAGACCGCCGTGTTACCTCTCCAAGACGGGTACCGAGAAAGGCAGGAGATACATTATGCCTACAACGCTTAGGTTCCAGCCTGCGTATTGGTTCCGTATCCACCGCAGATGTTTCAAATAATAGAAACCGGCATTGCTTCGTACCCGGCTTGTACGATCGAAACAAATGCTTTCATGTACGTTGAAGTTTACTGCTGCATTGATACAAAGTGACTCACTTCTGCCCAGCGGGATCAGAGCAGCTTCAATTAATGGGAGACATCCAGACACCATGGTCCTATATTATAGGGTTGTTCTTGTTGTAATCCATTACATGCTGATATAGGGATTGAGACGTGCCAAGCATGTACAGATATATAAACAGATGTATGTAGAAAGGTACTAACTATGGTTATCTGTGAAGAAATATCGAGGCGAGATGCTATCTAGAATTGAGAGACGCAACGGACGCTGTCTCCGTTAATTCAACCTTCGTCGAGACAACTAGATGAGCCATACAACATACTTCTCACTCTGTTTGAAACCCTAAACAACGAAGCTCGGATTATGAGATACTTAACGGAAGAATAACTCCGCCTTTTTGTTCTGTGGAATGACATTGCTTAGGTTCTTCTTCGCCTCATTCTAATCGGGCCGGCATGATGCCCATGTCTGGCCACCCCTTGTTCATATCTGTAGCTGCTGCCGTTCTCGCGAAGGCCTCTCTCATTTCCAGACTGTTATCCTAGGGAGCATGGGCAAGACTGGGTTCGGGGAAGATGTGTTTGGGATTGCAGCATTGGCTCTGACGGAGAATGTGCATCAGACCCAAGTCTCGTCTCACCCCGACTGACTTCTTGGGAGACCCCCAGGCGAGAGAGCAATCGGATCGGGACCCTGTTCTGCTTGCCTTTAATTTCATGTCCGCATGGGAACCAACCCCTGAACTGCCGGAATCAGGCCATGTCTCTCTTGATACGCCGGGGTTCCCAAACTTGTCAAGTACGAACCGGCTCGAAGGAGGAAGACAGTCTTGAGTTCACCGTTGGCGTTCGCGATGGGGAGCACGACCGGTCGAAAAATGGGCAGCTCCCGGGGGTAGGACCGGGGAAGCGCCAGTCGCCGTCTCCATGCGCGAAAGAGCCTGGGAAACTTTGCCGCAAAGCAAGCTCGAATCCCGGCGCCATGCTTTTCGGCGCTGTTCTCCGCGACTCCGTCAAGGCGACGACCATCGGACGACGATTCATTCTGGCCCCCCCGTTGACACTTTCGCATTGCGAGGGCTTCCCCCTGGACCGGACCAAACTCACTTTTGAAACTCTCTTTGCTGGGCTGGGATGTCTCGATGCCGAAGACTGGTAGAGTTGAGTGTTCCAGACGCCTTTTCGACCTTGCATTTGCATGGCTGGATGCTTCTAGATCGTGTGTCAACCGGGCAGAGTGGGAGAACACTTCTGGCACCTCTACCTGAGAAAAGTCAATGATGTGTCGTAGCCGGAGACTTCGCCGTTATTGGCCAAGCTTGCTCAGATGTGTCGTCCCCACCCTACGGCCCGGTGCCCGATTCCCGGCGGCGCCGTCCGACGTCCGCTGGACCCTCCATCCATCAGGATCCCCTCCCCGCCCCATCCACCAAGAGCTCCATCGTCGTGGGCCTGTCTTAGGGTCCTCAAACCTCGCCCACCCACACAGACACATCACGGTAATAGAGTCCGAAATGGTCGGTTAGCTCAGTTGGTCAGAGCGTGGTACTAATATATCATCTGATATGTTGAGTGATGCCAAGGCCGTGAGTTCAAGCCTCACACTGATCATTCTATCTTTTGCCGTTTCCACCGCGCTGCCGTGGGATGTGGGGAGAAGATCGCACCTTTTTTTCGCACTCGCCGAGTCGGTCTTGGTAAATTGTAGTGACTCATTCAACGGCCGGGCGTATCGATTCATAGTTCATGTCGTGGAAGCTTGTGCCAACGGAATCAGGCACTTGGACATGCAAGTTGGTCAGGCGAGAGTGTGCTTCCTGACACGGAAGACACGGAGAACGGAGAACTGAGCTGGCGGGAATGAAGGACGAGTTGAAAAGAGGGTCAATGGCGAAGAATCAGACCTTTGAGTGCTATCCGGGCCAGCGTAGATCTCACATTGACCTCTATCTATCACGCCATCAACGATGCAAAGAAAGCTGACCAACGTGTCGTCCGACCTTCCTTGCACAACATTCAATTTCAAGCAAGGGACTTGAATCATGCATGTGCATTCTCCTTCTAGCCGTAAGTCTAAGTTAAGTATATAACATTAATGAGTTACGCTGGGTATTTATTGGTCAACCTTTGAATCCAAAACACACAACAAGCCATCTGTATTCATCGCTGAACAGCAACACTCCCAGCACGGCCTGCTACTGTTATTGTCCCTCCCGCCTTTGGTCTCCTTCTGACTACTGGCTCACCCCTTGCTGGTCTTCTTCCAGCTTCAAGCCCGAATATCGCATGTGCAATCGATCCCTGAAGTGGTAATGGCGAATCCCGTTAGGCCTTGCCGCTTTGAAGGTGTCAATGGCTTCGCCCACATTCATTCCACATCGTTCGACCAAGTAGCACACAATAAAGTACCCAGTTCGGTTGAAGCCGTAGTGGCAATGGACGCCAATCACCTGCGTCTGGCCATCCACCTCCGTCCACTCCTCCTCCTCTGCTCTAGTCTTCTGCTGCTCCCGCAGCTTGTCCACCAGTGAAATGAAGTGAGCAACCTCGTCATCTTTGGGAGGGATTTTGGACACCGTTGCGAACTTGTGGTACCGGACACCGCCCTTTTCCATAGTTCGCGGGTCATATACTGGCTTGTCGTGGCTGATGTCAATGACGTCCTTGATAATGCCACCCCATTTTTTAACGAACTCGGCGGGACAGTGCGTGTCGTCTGCTTCTCGAAGAGTCTTCATCGCCCTGAAGATTGCCGGCTTGCCCTTTGGGCCAATGGGTTGGGAAACGGGGACCACCCCCTTCCACTTGGCCAAGTTTTTGACATCCCACTTGCCCTCGCGCGATAGATACTGCAGCTGCCAGCCGAGAGAAAAGCGACCAGTGACATGGTTGGCGAGAAAGTCGGAGACAAGGCCGGCGAGGACTCTAACAGTAGCAGGGTTGAATAGTAGAGCGTGGTTGGCTGGAGGAGGCATGATTACCGACTTGACAACCTTGGTAGGGTGCCTGGGCTGGGGAGGGACGTTTGCTGGTGATTCTTGTGGCGTAGACGGATCCTCAAAAGTGCTGTCCGCCTCATCGCTCGGCTGACGATCGCGATGGAAATCCTCGTCCCGAATGTCGTCTATGCTTTCGGGCCCGTGGTCACTCGGGTTCTTCGACGTGTTGACAGGCGCCGCAGCATCCACGATTGTCTCATGCCCGTCATCAGACCCGGTCTCTGGTGAAGAAGGAGCCTTTCCGGACAGATACTCCTTGATCTTTTCGACTTCGCCAGGAGGTGTCAGCTTGTCTTCTGCACCACCCACTAGCAGAACCGGAACGTCGAGACCGGCCCAGACGTCCTTGCCGGGGATGCCACCTTTCGCGACCCCGGCTTCAAAAGTCGGGAGTGAGCCCCAGGCCATCCTGCGCCATACGGGCGTCCGGCTCTGGCTGTTGAAACGGTCCTGGAGCGTACGCAGCTCGAGATCGGCATCAGGGCCTACAAACCGGCTGACGCTGGTGCTTTGCGGACCTCCCCATCGATCATAAGCCCTCCACAAGTCGAAGAGCCAGCCGGGAATCCACAGCAGAGTGCGGAATATATTCGTCTTCTGTTCCTCTGGGGGGCCAGCCACGGGACAGATGGCGACTAGCCCAACGACATGCTTCCGCAGCTTCGTCTTGTGCGCAACGTTGGGACTCGCCAGCCGTGCACACATGGTTGTGCCCATACTATGGCCAATGAGGACGACGCTGCGATCGGCTTCTTTCTGACGGTAGTCGTCAATGATGACCTCCAACAACTCCCCTAGCGCCTCTGGGGTGTAGGCATCCCACGCTTGCTCGCTGAACTCGGAGCGGCCACACCCGGGCAGGTCGATGGCCAAGCATGACGATATGTGAACAAGGCTCGTCAATAGCGGATGAAACTGGGCCACGGAACCGCCGAGCCCGTGGACAAAGACCAGCAGAGGAAGAGGCGGCTTGGGCAGCTGGTCTGCTTGGAGGTGCCGCTTGTAGAAGGTTCTGATGCCGGAATATGTATAGCGATCCGTCTTGTACTCACGGAACTGCGAGTTGTCCCTCAGCAAGGGCGGATCAGTAGCGTCAGGATCATGAGGGTTGGCGGAGGTCGGCTGTGCCGCAGCCTGTTGTTGATCTGCCATGCCGGACGTGGAGTGATGCGTGTCGTGCCGAGATCCGGACGCGACGTGACTATTGGCACCACAAGAGTAGCGGAATGCAACAGTAAAAAGCGCCGAATCAAAGTATACCGAGAGCGTGGGCGGTAAGGTAACCAAAAGAAGACCAGATAATGCGCGGGTATCTCTGAAAATAGTGCGCTACTGGAACAAAAGAATGATGATGGTCTTCTGGGACGTCGAGCGCACGGTCGTGTCAAGGCGGTGATGTCGGAAGAAGCCGTGTCTGGACGAAGCAAAGTAAAGCCAAGAAGAAGGTGAAGTGACGGAAAATTATTTTGGCTGCGGCGTGGTTGGTGAAACTGGTGGGAATGTGACTCAATTCGGTGGTCTAGGGTGGGTGGAAAGCGGTTCTTCTTCCCCGTCGACTTCAAGCTCCTGTCGCACCTGGGCGCTGCTGGGCGCAAGGCCCAGAGCACAGCAGGAAAAAAACAGAAGCAATGTTCTTTCTCTTCCTCCCCTTTCCTTGCCAGGTAGGGGCAGAACGGGGCAGACGTCGTTCGTTGCTGGGTTCGGCTGAGGCGGTGTTGGGCAACAACGATCTGTGGTCTGTGGGCGTTCGACGAAAGAGTGAGTGAGTGAGTGGGTGAGTGAGTGCACGAGCGGGCGGGTGAGTAAGATATGAGTGGAGAGCGAGAGACCAGCCAAGACGGCCGCCGAGGGCAGGGTGTAATCGAGCCTCACAAGCAGGTCAAGCAAGGTCCGTCCAGTCGCGCGGCGGCAGTAATTAGAGCAGACTTTTGCCTTTTTGGCAGTTCATGTCACCACTCACTTCCAGTTCCAGCCAAACACTTCGTCATTCGGCTCGTTTCTCCTCCACACGGGGCCTAGCAAACCTTTGCTATTGGTTTCCCTGTCTCTGGAATTTTTAGCCAATTGCAACGCCCTGCGAATCATGGAGCCGGGGGCTTGCAAGGCTGATTACGTACGTATTGCATGAAGCCGGGTTTGGGTTTGTGGTATTTTGTACATGAGATCCGAGTAAACGAGTAGTCATTCGGTTTAATATTACATTTAGTCCTCTCATACCGAGAGATGTTTCGTCTCTTGCCCTTCTAGAGTAACGGCGACAAAAAACCGCATCCGCCGAAAGAAGGCGTGCAGCTCACCCGTCGTCGTATGTAATGTTACATGCTCGGTTTCTCCGTGAGGTGCGACTTTGGTAACAGCCCTCGCGAAAATTCCAAAAGCTCGTCCTGCCAAACTTCACAGCCGTATCAGCTCCAGAGCCTGGAGATCTGACAGGCAGGCAGGCAGGCAGGCAAAGTGCCATGTCTTTCTCCCCCGTTCCATGAATCATAATGAAATTGCCGTGCAAACCCTCGCATCTGCCCGAATGTCGGCAATCCCATGACCACCATTCTCCAACCAGTGATGAACCCAGTTGGCCGTGACTCTTTGAGCAGTCAATTCACATGGCTCCCTTGCCATCAACCCATCCAATGGGAATCATGGCACCTGCAACATCTTGAACACCTCGCTCCGTGGCAAGCAGATTGAACTGCGAGGCAGCGTTCCTTGTGTCTAGGACCTCGACGCGGATGCCGAGCGAGCTAAGGTGCTTCCTCGTCGCCGGGCTGAGCGGCGCCATTTTTGGACCGACACCAATGATGAGGAGATCTGCGAGCGAGTCTCGTTAGCCATCTGTCCATCTGTCCGTCTTTCCAAAAGCCAGCTGATCCCCAGATGGGAAGGGGAGGGGAGAGGACTCACCAGGTCTCGGCCAGACCAGCCCCAGCAGCCCAAACGCTTCCGCCGGCAGCTCGAACTGGCCCTTGGCGTTGATCAGCTTCTTGGACCCCTTCGCCTCCCACGGCCGCCACGCGAAAGCCTCGCCGCCGACGAGCAGCGCCGCGTCGCCGTCCATGATCTTGACGCCGCTGTTCAGGTGGAAGCCGTCCGGCACGCAGGCGTCGATCGAGGTCGAGGGAATCGGCGTGTTGCCCAGCACATCCATCTCGCCAAAGTCCGTCGCGCCCTGGTAGTCCTTGGGCTTTTCCCGCGACCGGACGGGGCAAGTGTGGAATTGGCTGCCGAGGCGGCCGAGCTGCGCGGGAGCTGTCAACGCTCGCAAGGGTGCCGCCGGAGAGGCTCGGGGAACGGATCGCGGAAGGGTGCGCTGCGCCCGCGCGAGGACGCGAAGCACGCGTGCGCCTGTCGAGGAGTGCATCGGTTCGTGCTTGGGGTCTTTTCACTTCAGTGGACAGCCAGCCAATTGAGTTTTCGGGTCCAGACGTGCGAATGTGAGGAGAATGGTTTCGTGAATTGGTTGGTGCTTGGTAAGTGTTGAGTGCGGCTCCGCGATTTTCTCTCTCTCTCTCTCTCTCTCTCTCTCTCTCACTTCTGGTAAATCTACACCAGTATCTCGAACGTCATTATTACAGACAGGGTTGCGCTGCAGACGCAAGCGACGATGTCAAGGGGGAAACAGGACAAAACACCAGCACAGAGGTTTATGCAACATTTACATGCGTCAAAAAGCGATAGAAAGTTGAATCCGCTGTCATAATCCGGATTCTGGGAAGTAAACCACTTTTGGGCGCCGAGACCACGACACCGCGGGGTCATCTCGTCACAGAACGACTAAACATGAAACCCCGACATGAACCAAACGAGAAACTCAGGTAGCGTTCAAGGGCTCGATTTCCGTTTTTCATTCAGGTATCGAGGCCTAGAGAGTGCCCTAACGACAGCATCGGCAGAAGAATCCGTTTTCACTCCGCCTGTGGCCTGACGATTTCTTTGTATCATGCAGTTCCTTTTGCCCTAATGAACACCGAAGCAATGAACCAACCCCTTAAATTCCCATTCCTGCCAGTGTTGTATTGACGTTGACCAAGAAGAGACGTGTCTGGGTTTATTTCTTCTTCTCGCTCTGGCTCTGCTCCTTCAGCACCTTCTTGACGATCTTCTGCTCCTCGATGAGGAAGGCGCGAACGATGCGGTCACGAACGCAGTTGCCGCATCTCGAGCCGCCGTACGCACGCTGGACGGTCTTCTTGGGCTTGGAGATCTGGGAGTACTCGCGGGGGCGGAGGGCGGGAACCTATAAAACATTTCTGTCAGTACGCTGGCGGGATTTGGGCTGAGCCGTCGAGACCGATGTTCGTCGTAGCCATTTAAGAGTGCTGGTTCCGATGCGATGTCTGCCTTCCACAGGCAGCCTCTGGCCCGTCTATCCAAGGTTTTCGTTGATGTAGACGCCATCGTGTCCGGCCGACACCCCATAGTCCCATGCTCCATCTCAAATGGCCTCTCGAATCGGTCGTTTCGGCTTCGGTGCTAGGTGCGAACTTACGCCGGGCAGCTTGACACCGCAGTCACCGCACTTGGGGGCAGTGCCGCGCTTCTTGATGTGAAGGATTCTCAGCTCACCACCGGGGGTCTTGACGATCCGGGTCAGGTTAGAGCTGGTGTTGTAGCTGCAGTAGAGGGAGGGGAACCCCCAAAGTCAGCCATTTGCAGTCCTCCAAACACACACACACACACCCCAGCATCGATCAGTCGTGCAGGGTGATAAAAAAAATCCCTTCGCTCGTTGCTTCGATCGCAAGTAAAATCACCAGGAGAATTCACTCACCCGTTGCGACGGCGGTACGTGACACGGTTGCCGGCCATTTTGTTGACTGAGACGATGGGCTGCGGGTTGGTTGTTAGAAAGTCGAGATCGCGGTTTTTTCGAAGTTTTGGCTGAATATTGTGTGGTTAGAAGAGTTGTGGGGGGTAGGAACCGATGGTTTATTGTGGGGCTGAGACAGCAAGCCACATATGGCTGGCATGTGGCTAATGCTCTCTAAGCAAGCCCCGAGCAAGCCCAGCTCACGTGCAGGATGCAGGTATTTGTCGCTTGGGCCATCGGTAAACGCTCGGTGAAGCTAATCAATTGGCTGCGAGGCTGCCAGAAAGAAAGTGGCTCGCGTGCGAGCAAGCCCACCGAGGGGCAGATCAGCATGTATGTACAGGGTGCCAGATGGATCAACTTGTCCAAACTGAAAATCCATAATAACCGCTTCTGTGCAACTGATTCCGTCCACTTCTCGTATTGCAAGCCGATTCCGTTCAGGGAAGGGGGGGGAGGATCCCTCTTAAAATGCCACGAATCGACGCCATTTTACAGTAGATGTACGATACGATGGATTTGAGACACGTTTTCCTGAAGCTCTCTTAACTTAATATGCTATTTGTTCAACATCTCTGGATGTCCGTCGGTTCAAGTGCAACGATCCTTTTCCAAACCTTTGCCCAGTTATCTCTATTACTCCGAAGCCGAATAAAAAATGATGACTCTCTAATTACCACGCGAGCCGCCCAACGCCATATGCATATTATAACCACTCCAAAATACGCCAGCGCTACGATTCCTCTGTCGTTATCGTCGTCGTCATCGTCGGCGTAGTCCAGTCGGGATGGTCCGTTGTTCGCCAAGCCTTGATGCCGTTGGGCTCTTGTTTCCGACGCTCGGCAACATGATCCATGATCTTCGTTATCTCGTCGCTTTTACGAAGGTCCTGGAAGTCCTGGATCTTCTTCTTGGCCGCGGCGACCGATTCCATAAAGGAGTCGAACTCGGCTTGGGCTAGCAGAAATGTATTAGCGGGGGTTTGCGACACGGGGAGTGCAAGCAACATACGGGATGGATGCTTCGTCGATAACGGCTCCAACATTATCGGGATAGTTGTGCGCAAACCTCGAAGCTATGGACGGGTCAGTTCCAGGTCCTGCCAGTCTGCGCCGTACGGAACAACAAACTTTGATGTGCAAGAGCTTGAGCTGGTCCAAAGCCAGTTCCAGACGCTCCTCGTCCCATGCTTCACTGCTCTGGGCGCCAGGCTCTATCTTGATGGTCGGACCGTTGTTTGCCATGACGATGCAAGTTGGTTGCGAACAAACGAGGACCTACCGAATCATGACGCGGAGGGAAAGGGAGAGGAAGAGAAGGAAACGTTCGAGTGATAGGCTAGTCAGCAAGCAAGGCGGTGTAGTTGGACCGGATGTCGACGAAACCGAGGGTCACAGTCCGAGATGTTGGACCACACCGGCGTGGTATAGGGATGGGTGGATGCAGAGCGCGATGCGCAATCTCAGCATAGGTATACCCAGATCGATGTTTGCGAAGCGACACAAAGACCAATTTCGAAGAGCAAGCGCCGCCGTCATGCAGATTGCTGAATAGGGTCTAAGAAAGTACACGGTAACAGGCTAGAAGTGTTGTACTGTGCTGGGTCGTGTCTTCAATGCAATTCCGACCTGGGTGACGGCAGCGAGTCTATCTCCCTAGGCTGGCAGGTAGGGGCCACACTCGGCTCCTAGCAGAGTTCCCGACAGCACGTACGGTGGTTGGTGCGTTATTCTTTCGGTATCACCGCTTTTTTCCCGAGGCCTGTACGTATCGAAGGCCCTGGTACATGGGGTCACGTGACAGATCTGCTACAAACCAGATGGAGGAGTGTCCAGGTTGGTTGGTTCTGTTGGACGATTAAATTTATCAAGGGAAGGAGCGACAACGCTGCTAGAGAAGAAGTAAAAAGAGGCCAGTCATCCTTTGCCTTTGAATATCCTGTCCTTGTAGGTTTAACTAATTCATCTACGGATACCTGGGATAGTCTCAGCAAGACAGGACCACTATTGCCGACAACCTTCTCCCTCTTTCCTTCCCTCTCTCTTTGTCTCTCTTCCCACCCCACGACCTCAAGGTTCTCCACTAGGTAGGTACAAAGTACAGTACAGGTGCGTCCACAGGCACCGAGCTACGGGAAGTACCCGCTGCAGTGCCAAGGTCCGCAGGTGGTTTCGCAGCTGGATCCTGGAAGCTGACACTCGCTAAAAAGGTTAGCCGGAGGGCGGATTAACTGCCAACCTAGATCAGACCGTGCGGATTGGAATTCTCTAACTCCAACCTCTCCGTGTCTCCCACCCCTTCCGTCACGAACAGCTCCCCTACCTGCTCTTTCGGTCTCAAGTTACCTTCACATCATCGCCAACTACCTTCACGACCAGTCGCGCGTGCACATTTAACCTCATCACGGCCCCGCTCCCCTCTTCATCCTCCTTATTTTTTTCTTCCTACGCATCCGCTGGCTCTTCCCGGATCCGTCATTCAACGTCACCCTTTCCCCCACTTTCCCTTCACAACCGCCAAGCTGGACTCCTCCGCAATCATGTCGAATGCGCCTCCGCCGGCGCTCTTACCACCGCCCGAGGGCATCTTCCGGACCTTTGAAGACCTCCTGACCTCCGTTCAGCGCGTCGCCAAGGACCAAGGCTACGGCGTCGTCAAACTCCGCGCTTCCAACTACCGCGATGGCAAGCCTACCCGATACGACTTGGTTTGCGACCGCGGCGGCGTCAAGTACAGCAGCACTGCCAAGAAGCGCAACCCCTCGACGCGCAAGGTCGACTGCCCTTGGCGTGCAAAGGCCGTTTGCGAGGTCCAGCTGGGAAATCAATGGCGTTTTGCTGTTCAGGAAGGCAGCCACAACCATGAACCTCGCGTCGCGACTGCTCCGCCCGGCCAGGAAAACACCCCTCTCGCCCAGTCGATCCGCTCCTTCACGAACAAGATCGATCGCCTCAGCCACGACATGGCTCAGGGTTTCATGCGCATCGAGCAGCACCTTGACACGATCAACAAGCGCTTGGAGAACCTTGAGAACCGCACTGGCGGCTACGAACCTCGGTTCCAAAATATGGAGTCGCGGCTACAAGGAATGGAGGCACGTGGTAGCATGGAGCTCCCTATGGACGAAGTCGACGCCCGACTCCTGTCGTCGACGGTCATGTAGGGCCATGGCCTACTTGGCGAGTCGGACATGGGGGTCCTGCACGGACATGCTCGATACCTGCAGGGTTAGGCCTTGATTGAGCGACGGCAACATCCTCATGTCATTGACATCAGCTACGGACGCGATACAGCCAACGGAAAGGAAGGACTACTACACGAGCAGACGAAAGCACGAAACTCGGGGGGTTCACAAAGTGTGATTATGAATGGGGCTATGCGAGCCGGTATCGGATCGGCAGGACATGCCATGTTATCAGGGCGTTGGACGGTGGTTAGGGCGTTTCGGAAACCTTCATCTTGTATTTTTGTCTTCTTTTTCTTTCCTTTTTTTTTCTTTTCCTCCGCGTCACCTGCCCCGTGATGCACACGGGTTGCTGACCCTGGGTGTTTCGTGCCTTGGGAGGCATTGTTGTTATACGACTACCTTGCGATAGCATGGGAGGGCGTCCTCTTGCGTTTCCAACACGACGTTTTCTTATGGAAAGTCGGGGTGCATTGTAGTGAGCATTGCCCATGCGGGCGTACCATAAGACAATGAATAGCGCAACAACAACGCCGCGATACGTACATATCCAGGTCGACGGTTCCTTCCCGTGCATCTTCAAAGCCGGTCTTTCCTGCCGGAGCCTGACGTAACAGAGGGGGCGGCAACAATCGTTTAACGGGCGGCCCGTTTCCCTCTCTTGAAACGTGTGACCCAGGACGTCTTTTCGTGTCCTGCCATCAGACCATTACATTCAATCGTGTTCACCCACCACTCATTTGTCGTGCAAATCCAATATAATTTGCCCCTCGTCCACTTACACACGGAGACAATTCCGAAGCACAGTATCAACTCCTATGCCGAAATCCAACTTCGCACGTCCGCAACACCCACACTGTGAGGCCAGATCCCACACCCCCATGGCAAGCTCCGGTTGGGTTCCTCCTGATGCAAGCAAAGCAAACAACGGTCCCAATCGAGGCATGCACGCCGGTCGGCGGAGAACACGCCATTGTCCCCTCCCCCCTTCCCCTCAGGTACCGAAGCAACAGCACGATTCCCACGGAGCCCCGACCACCCCTGCGCTGCCCCGGTTTCCCTTTTTTTTTGCCTCTATCAGGGAAGAACCCCTTGTTTTACGCCAGACTGCGAATGACCGGACCAAGGTACATCTACAAGGCGGTTGCTCTGAGGCCGCGCAGGTACACAACGATAGTAACACGTGCGAGCGACCGGACCAACGTACGGATATATTTTGCTTATGCCTGACAGGGGGGTATCGGATAATGGGCGCATTCCATCCCAGACATTACTAATTGGCCAACCTGGACAACCGTCAAGTTTGGCGGCTACGTTCGTCCGAATGGGCATACATATCGCTTCCCGAATAAGAGGTGCGATATTATGCAGCCTTCATCATCACCATGTATTTGCCCGCCCTCGATCGCGGCGCTCGTTGGACCATGCATCACATCCGGCAGCCGGCAGCGTTGGAACGCCTCGTTTGCTATCAGATTGCCTCTGGCCAACAAAGACCACCCTGGGCCAGCCATCCTTTGGTCCCGAGAAAAGCCGAAACACACAATTCGCTGTTGAAAACTTGGTCCTGGAAGAAGTTTTGCTGTTCTGGGAACGGCGCGGCAACATTGTTTGCTACCGTTATCGCGCACGCGTTCCTACACGATCCTACCCTGTCCACCCTTGTCAGCTCATCCAGACTGTTGGGATGAAAGAGAAAAGAGACATCACAGCCAGGGTATGTGCAGTGCTAGTATCGGCCAAGTTTTCGTCGCACTCTCATCTGTCGCCATACTCGGCGTTCCTCCGTGTGCCTCCTCACGCTGTCTCGACCTGGCGACGCCTGCGATTCGCTTATAACGACCGGGGTCAGTCTTAAGCTGCGCAGGTCATCCGTTGGGTCCAGCGGACAGTTATCGGACCAGTAAATCGTCGGCTACAGATCACGAATGGGTAACCCGAAATTGACAACATGTTTGTTATCCGGCCTTTCTCGTTGAACCCCACCGGATTCGATTGGATACATGAACAATCGCAAGCGGGAGCACACCATCCTAGCTTCCCTGCAGACAGTGGAGTGTCCGGTTGAAGCCCAATATCCATTATCACGGCCGTAACGCCGGTAAAAAAGGAAGAAACAAGAAACGGCCGAATCAGCCTCCTGCGGGCAGCCGCAGCCTCTTGATTCTGCGGCCAGAAATCCGTGCTTCATTTGACTTGGCGCGTCCGGCATGAATTTGAGGGGCGTTGAAGTGAAGATACGGGCCACCAGCATGTCACACTCGAACCTATTAGCCTCCCAAATCGCCGGTAGCTCGCAGTCCACTTCATCGCGCGCGCACGAGGCGCTCGGGTAGCTTTCCTACGGCCGAAAGACTCAGGCTTCTGATTAGGCTGCTGGATTGTTTCTCACCCTTGGCGACGACATCGAGGCCAATGAGGATTCGGAAGACGATCTCGCGAAGAAGCATCCCTGTATCATCATAACGAAAAATGGTCCTTTTTCTTTCCACCTGCCCCAACTGCTACTGGCTAGGGACACTTGCCAACCACATTCGCATCTCGCTCTCGGCTAAACATGGTCGACAAAGGAAACGCCGACCCCCCATGGTGTTCGAGGATGTGCGGGGGTGCACGAGAAGGGGGGAGGGGGACATTCGGCGGTTCATGACTGACAGGATGCGACGCGTGTGGGGTTTTTAGAGTTCGGCAGCGCCGGCCGGCAACGGTTCACTGTAGTCGCTGCATCAGCATCAGCAGCATACCATCACATCACGTCTCGGAATATCCAGTGTATGCGAATGGAGTGAGTCACGTCTGCGCGCTCGGCTCTTAGCGTTTACGATGGCGCACCACAAGCGGTGGGGGGGGGATTTTACGCCGACGACACATGGCGCCGTATCGAACGCCGACCGTAGTTGCAGTTGCCAAGGCCGACACTAATCGTGCTTTGGGGATTGGCCGAATGCGCGTGGCTCAAGACCTCAGGGGTTTATGTTGCCGAGCGCAATCTGTGGAGGGGCGTACGTGGCCGCGCCATCCTTCACCCGCGTCGAGAAGACGGCGAGCTTGTTGCCGGATATTAACATTCGGGGTGGACATTCCCGTTGCCTGAGGGAAAGCTTGCAAACACTTCACGATCGGCCCAAACAGCCGTTTTCGGGTATCCGGTGCCACGGGTTGTGTGATGCAAATACATGGTACAATTGCTTCCTATCTGCGTGGTTGCTGCTACGAGTAGATCCAGCCACCTATACCTATGTATGTATGGGTGGGGGAAGGCATTCAGTCATATGCGACGAAAGTATTCCTGTTACGCCAGTCAACTCCTATGTAATGCCACATGTGCCCCATCCGACGAGTCGAGGAATACGTTCCCGACAAAAAGGAAGGAGAAAGAAAAAGAAAAAGTGCCAGGATTAGGCCGCGCCAGCCTCCGAGAGGTGGGCGTACTCCTGGCTCTGGCTCCATGCGTCGGGGTCCTCGGTCAGGCCCGGCATCCGCTGCATGTGCACATTTGTGGCGCCCAGCTGCTGCCTGTTCATCTTTTCCTTCAGCTCCGCCGTGATGGCGTCGACGTCGACGTTGAGGTAGCCGCGCAGGAACTTGCCGATGTCGGTGTTCTCGACGTTGCCGCGGATCTTGTGGACCTCCTCACCGCCGGTGCTGTAGACGTTGACGTCGAGCGCCGTGTGGCCGTGGGTGCTCCAGCCGATGTGCGCGCGGAGGCTTATCATGGCGGCGAACGTCTGGACAGAGACGTCGGGGCGGTCGACGAGGGCCTGGAGCTCCGCCGGGTGGGCGTCTTCGATGCCCAGGCCGGGGATGACGAGCTTCTCGTTGACCCAGACCTTGAGCTCGTCCTTGTTCTTCGACTTGCTGCTGGCGACGTGCTGGATGAACTTCTTGGACAGCAGCTCGGCGGAGGCGGTGGCCTTTGCGAGCGCCCTGGGGTACCAGTTGTAGACGGGCAGGTGGCCGGGCTCCTCTGTGGTATTGATTAGTTACATAGCTGGCGGTACAAGGGCACGTCAGGACTTACGCAGAGCAGTCGCGAGGCCACCAGTCTCGTGGTCGCTGGTGGCCACCAAAAGCGACTCGGTCTTGCTGTGCTTGACAAAGTCTGAAACATGCTTGAAGGCCTTGTCGTACTCGAGAACCTCCCGGACCTGGGCGGCGGGGTCGTTGATGTGGCCGGCATGGTCAATCCTGCTACCCTCGATCATCAGGAAGAAACCTTTGTCGCTGTTCTCGGTTGCCTTCTCGAGCGCGCGCAGCGCGGTGGCGGCCATCTCGCTCAGGCTGGGGTAGACGTCGCTCATGTTGCGGCGGTCTAGTTCGAAGGGAATATCACCGGAGGCAAAGAGACCCAATGTCGGGAAGCTGACCTTGTCGCCCCCCTCGAGGGCGTCAAAGGCCTTGCGGTCGCCGGCATAGCTCCAGCCGAACTTGTCCTGGGCCCTGGCGATTACATCGGTGTCGTCGAGTCTGCAGCTACCCTCGGTTCCGTTGGGAAGGAAGTGGCACCGGCCGCCGCCGAGCATGATATCCACGACCCTGCCAAGCGGGCCGTCACCGACCTCTTGCAGGGCGATGTCGTCGTTCATGGCGCGGGTGAGGACGTGGCTTGCGAAGCAGGCGGGGGTCGCGTCGGTGATGTCGGTCGTGACGACCAGGCCCGTCATGTAACCAGCGCGCTTAGCGGCCTCGAGGACAGTGCCGCACGGCTCGTAGTCGGGAAGAACGGAGATGGCGCCGTTGTAGCTCTTTTTGCCACAGGAGAAGGCGGTGGCTCCGGCAGCGCTATCGGTCACGAGCGAGTTGGACGAGCGCGTGCGGCTGGAGCCCCAAAAGTGGCGGTCGAGAGTGAGTACGTCGCCCTCGGGCAGACCCTCGATGTGCTGGCGGAAGCTGCGGGTGAGAGAGAGCGAGGCGGGCCCCATGCCATCCGAGACCATGAAGATCAGGTTGCGCTTCGCGTCAGAGGGGGGTTCGAAGTGCGTCTGGCTGCGGTGCTGGGTCCAGACGGCGAGGACTATGACGGTGGCAGTGGCGAGGAGGGCCCAGACGAAGAGGACGCTTTCACGCAGGCGCGAGGGCGCCAACAGCGAGGTGTCGGCAGCATCGTCATCGCTGCGGCGGCGGCCGGAGACGAGAGGTGTCCGCTCGGATGACTGTGAGTTTGCGGTGATGTTAGCCATGGTTTTTTCTGGGGGGGGAGTATGCAGAGCAGGAAGGTCTGTCTGTCTGGTGATGTTGTTGGGAAGAGAGTTTGGCATTACCATCTCTGGGGCGGTCTTGCTTCTGGCTCTGAGGTTCTGACACAGACAGGTGGGTATGATCCTGTCGCAGGTGGGAAGCTCTGGGGCGGGAGAGCGTTTCGTTTTGAGTCGGCGTCCTGCCTGACTCTTGTCAGGGTTGGTTGATAAGGAGGACGGGTATCGGGTCGGGTCGAAGCTAAGGTGCACTATCGATACGAACCTTGAGGGCTCCAGCGGGCAGTTTCCGTTTGAGTGACCTGTCACGGGGGCTCTCTTTCCCTGCAATCTGCCGCCCGACCGACCAGTCTACATAGGTATCTTCTTAGACAGCAGACTCACTCGCCATGTGCCGTGACATCACGGCGCCGCCTGTCGTCCCGTGGTCACAAGCGTCCGTCACCCTCTCACGCACATCGGATTAGTTTACTTTGCTTTGGGGCCAGCGGATTGGACGACTGGGGAGCTGGGCTGAGCCTCACCGACCTCTGCATCAATTATGTGGGTTATCATGCGGGGAAAGGTCGGGGATGGGTGGTGCTGTTCCCATCACCCTAATGCTAGGCCTTCCAAAACGGGGTTAGAATGAGCCCGTTGGCAGTTGGTTACACTGACTGACGGTCATTGGTCTCACGGGAGGAAAAGAAGGCTTTGTTTTACATACACGGATGGCAATGCCGTTCGTTGATGAATGAAACCTGACGATGGCCCCCTCTTTCCATATTTTAACTAATGAGGCCATCTTACAGTACAATTATGATCAACGGGCCGTATTGCGCCAGCCCCAAGCTTCCATCCAGCTTACCTTATTTATGCATATATGATCGCCAGAACTTAGAATCTTGACGGCTGTCATACAGTTCGTCCCTCTGAGGTGGGCTCGTGCCACTTCAGTTCCCCTATTGCCGCCTCACTCTTGAGATCGACCTAAAATGCCACATGTCGACGCGGGAAACACCTCCGGCCGGCCGGGACCTGTTTTTTGTTTGGTCATGACACAATTATGTTTCCGCTGCCCCTGTCTTGTGGGTTTACCGTGACACAGCCGGCAGGTCCGCAGTGTCAGCTCAGTTCACGGCACGCTAGTAGGCAAACGGCGAGCACCCGGCCTACTAGCAATGAAAAGCGATGGAATATCGGGAGTCTCAGACCCCGGGATGTGGTGACTGCTATTGTATCCTCTCCATCTACCCTGGCCATTATTGACTGTGTAGAAGTTGCTATCCTTCACAACCTACTTGTTCTCACTAGATCTCATCATCGGTCAAGCTCCTGGTGGGCATACCGGCCACACTTGGTCCTCACCATCATGTGCACCTACGTTCTTCTTGTTCCGGCTTGCCACCATCGGCCGCTTGTTCTCTTTGACACCTCTTGCCGCCTCATACTTGGGGAGCTCCAGCGTATCAACCACCTCGCCGCTTGGGAGGACAGCGCCCTGAGTGAGGTCCCTTTTGACGTCCCCGAGCCATGTCACCCAGGGGCGGGAAACATCCAACCGGTATATACGACTAACACGTGTCGATGGGACTGCCGATACATACAACGCATCGCTTCTTCGGACGAATTCTAGGTTTCGGCCGACAAAATGAATTGCTGCAGGCTTAAGAAGTTCGCCAGGAATGGACGCATCCGAATTTAACGTATACATTTCGTGATAGATGTTGCCAATGGTCTGCCGCCCACCGCGAAACACGATACATACCAAGGTATCAGATACCAGAGGAAAATAAAAGTTCTGTGACTGTAGAAAGATTCCGTCTTTTGAAGGATTCTGTGAGCCTGCTGCCGAATCGTAGCAGCCTTCAGCGACTTTTGGACTTGTACGTTCCGGCATCCGGTGTTCCGGTGAGAGGGATATCTGCGGTGTATTTGCGATATGTATTCATCCAGGCATTGGCGAGGATCGTGTCCTTGGGCACAGTCATCCAGTGCTGACATCACAGGCTATGTTCGGCGAGCTCGCCGGTTTGCATTCACCAGTCGTGGATCACTCCCCAAGTTCCAGTCACCGGGATTCGTTCTTCAAAGCTGAATCACGATATAGCCAACCGAACTTCTGCCATAAAATGGAATCCACCTTGGAGAACAGCCAAGATTTTGTCGGATGGCCTTCGATTTCCCTCTACAGACAACATCTTTCCAAATCTTTTTATCATTATTATCATGGACCAAAGATGGGTTCGCTCAGCCATGCGCAGGCAACCCAAAGCGGGTATCCATATCGACATTTGGGAGGCCATATTCGATCAACTCGCTGTCTTGGGCTTTCACATGACTTTGGCCAGTTGCGCCCGGTTGAACAGGGAATTATCTTGGCTAGCGCTCCGGCGTCTTTACAAGTCAGTTCATTGATATCCCTACCACCCCAACTTATCAGGCCCCATGTATGCTTATCCGCATGCTGAACTGCCTCGAGGGATCAGTTTTCTTCCTCGGCAAGCTGGGGCACGCAACTCGCCGACGTCTTTTGGACCGCCTTGTGGACTTCCGCACCGAGCACCGAGAGCCCCCCAACTACGCAACCTTACGTCAACTACGTCCGTCATCTCGACTTTCTCAACTTCCTCTCCATCAGGAACTGCCGAGACTTTCCGCATCCTCAATTCATGGCCGCCACTCTCCAACAGGCGAACCATCAGAACCCTGACTCCACAAACGGCCAGGACATTGTCGTGGCAAACCAACTCACAGCTCAGACACCCAGCATCGGGGTCATCGCTCTACGTCTTCTTCGAGACCTTTGCCGCGTGGCCCGAAGTCGAGACCTGCGGGTGATGCTAAAGAGTCTGACGATCGACAAATGGGCGCATGTGCTCCCGGTCATACGCTCCTTTCAAGAGCTAGAAACCCTCTCCTTGGTTTTCATGGAAGGCTTGGACGCAGCCGCCGCGGAGGTGTTGACAAGATGTCTCCCGAGATTAAGCGGGATTGAGCTGGTACAGGCCAGCGTACCCCATACGTCGTCTCTCGCCTCCTTTCTCTCAAATCTGGAGCCTGACCAGCTACGGGCCTTCAGCTGCTCCCTCAACAGGGTCCAGGTGCCGGCATTGCGGGCCATCCCAAAGCAGATGAATCTCCAGAAGCTAACCTTGAAATTTCTCATCCACCCGCCTGTCGAGATGCACAGCTTGTTTGAGCTCCAAACCTTGACGGATCTGAACCTCAGCTTCAACTTCATCGCATCCCGCCCTGCGCAGGCAGAATTCAGGGACTGGGCAAGAAGCCACCGCGGTACCTTTGCCAACTGGCTGGTGTCCTGCGAGAATCTCAGGAGCCTTCACCTTTTTCGTTTCCAGGACCTCGTTCCCGCAGTTGCAGATGCGCTGCCGCGTCTACATCTCGGCAGATTGCACATCTTCTCAACGGGGCTATGCAGAGACTTCTATGAAGCTTTAGGGACACAGAGACTCGAGTATCTGTTCCTGGCCGAGTCACCCGACTTGTTACTTGTTAATCCCCCTCTGGGGTGGAAAGAACGTGGTGAGATCATCATGGATGCCGTGGCGGCCATGCCGGGTCTTCGGGACTTGAGGCTGCATACATACTTCCCTGTCGGTCACAAAGAGCTCGAGCACCTCGCGAGGCACGTACCGAAACTACAGACGATCTCTTTCGTTTGTCGTAAAGAGGAGAACCCCACCTGGACGCTTCGCGCCCTCGTGCCTTTCAGACACCTTACCAGCCTCACAGTCCTAGGCCGGACCACATTCTCATCGCGAATGGTCCACCAATGGATTGACTACACGCAGTGTCACCTACGCCCCGGAGGCTTCTCGCTGAGCTTGCCGAACCAGGATAGCTGGTCGTGGTCCAGGGGTTTGATAGTCTCTCACCTCATCACCGATCCGGCGACGGAGAAAATCAAGAATATGCTGAGGTTCTTCGTCGTGTACTCGAGAGGGCAGAACTACCGCGGGGAGATCTGGCGGGGCAACGACTACGAGTTTGATGAGGAGCGCATGTTTGTCCATCTCTGGGATGACATCAGAGGCCCTGCGGAAGCGCTGCAGCTGCTGAGGGGCTCCGGGCCGTATCCACCGTTTCTGGGGTTGATGGAAAACATGGGCGCGCGCATTGCCTCGAGTGATTGATACGCCTGACTGGCGGAGAGCCACAATGTACTGTCAGTGGTGGGCGTAGTTAGCAAGCCTCAAATTGAGAATGCGCAGTTGATGCCTGGCGTGAGTTTTCGCATTGGTGCTGGTACGTACAGTGGGTGGTGTTTGGATCAATCAAAGGCTTTAGCGGAAAGTTGCTGCTGTAAGGAGGGGGGGTGGGCGTACCGTGCCCGCTCCTCAGTGGGCTCGACTGCCTGCCCCAGGATATCCCGCTGCACTTTACGCGACCCGACGCGCCTCAGTGCACAGCACCTCCCGCTCATCCATGCAATTACATCTACATCGGTATTCTACCTACCTAGGTACCCAACATCGAACGTTACACCCATGAGTCTGGCTTCAATGACATCATAACCCTCCCGCGAGAGTCTACCACCTTGTGATGCCATGATGGCAATCCTCAACTTCACTCTCAGTGAGGATGCCGTCGCTGCTTTCCGCGATGTCTTGACCTGCATGAACAAGTTCAGCGACGACGTCTCCCTCGAGGCCAAGAAAGACAAGGTCCGGCCGCCGCTCACCGTCACACTCTCGACTGTGCCACGAGGAACCATCGACTAATGGGGAGGCTTTTAGTTGATTCTTACGGCGCTCAACCAGTCCAAATCGGCCTACTCCTGCTTCACCTTCACCACCAACCGCTTCTGCTCCCGTTACCAGTTCGAAGGCAGCGCGCAGTATCGGGACAAGTTCTATTGCACGCTTCACATACGTGTAAGTCGGCCTTGGATGCTGGTGGGAGTGTCCTCTGAGGTTTGACACTGAACCGACCAAACACCGCGCAGTCTCTCGCCTCCATCTTCCGCAGCCGCGTGGGCGGCGATCCGCAACGTGACCGCGAGAAGGAAAGCACAATCGACCGCTGTGACGTTGCCGTTCAGGACGGCCCGGGCGTCAAGAGCCGGCTAATTGTGAAGCTGGTTTTCCGGAACGGCATGTATTCCCTACGGGTCTGGCCCATCCAGGAGCCTGTGTTGACGAGTCTCAGGTATGACATCTACACATCGACTGCCCTTTGAGGTTGCGGTGCCAGTCCATGCAAAATTCGACACTGACGAGGCCGTCCACCACTGGACCATTCCTTCACGCACTCTGAGGCAGTTGATGGAGCACTTTGGCCCCGGTGTTGAGCTGCTGGACATCAACTCGGACGGCGAGCACGTCAACTTTACATGCTTCACGGAGAAGACGACGAATGGAGATGGTTGGTTTGCATGTCATTCGTACCTGGAATTGATGCTCACGTTGTTCCAGAGGTTCTAAAGAAGCCGCTACACACGTCGATTGCGATCGAAGTGGATGAGTTTGAAGACATCGAGGTCGAAGACAAGCTCCGCATCGTTATCAGTGTCAAGGACTTCCGCGCCATCATCCAGCACGCAGGCATTACCGGCAACCATCTCACCGCCCGCTACTCCAACCCCGCCCGCCCCATCCGATTCACATACCCCGGCGACGGCATCGGCTGCGAGTTCCTGCTGATGACGGTGGGCGAGAGGGGCAACCCAGCTCAGAAGACGAAGAAGGGCAAGGCCAACGCTGCCAGCGCCGCCCCACGACAGCAGCTCGAAGCCGCGTCTAGAAGACACAGCGCCGCGCCGTCCGAGATCCCCCAGCCCGCCGAGCAGCCGCCTGACCAGAGTATGCCTCCTCCCCCGCCGGCGGCGTCTGCGGCCAAGAGTATCGTTGCAGCGCGCACATCGCTGTTCGATTTGCGGCCATCCCAGCGACCCCCCCCTGCAACCAATCATTCCGAGGGCTTGTTCGTGGATAACGACTACGAATGGGAGCCGGTTAGGGACGAAGAGGACGAGGATGCGGAGGAGAATGCTAGACTGGAATGGGATCATAGTAACCAGCCCGTAAGTCGTGCTCTACAACATTGTTCTGTCCTCGGTTCGATGCTAACTCGCTTCTCCTCAGACTGCGTCTGCCACACACCTGGGCCGCGCTGTAGCTGAACAGAATAACGAATTTGAACCAACCCAGGCGAGCAGCGTTGGATTGGAGCCCACACAACGTATTTCCGATGTCAGGCGCCTCGGCTTGTTTTACCAGGGCCCGTGAAGGCCCCGGACTATTAGAAGGAGTTGATGCTTGATGCCTTGCAGGTTGAAAGATTGAGATATCCGCGATGGGTCGGGATATGTATGGACCATTTGCTCAACCGGTGATAATAGTCACCCAGCTAGTCGCGCAACCTGCACCGATACCCGCGATCTGAGAACCGGGCGGGATGAACCTTGATGATGCAATGACATTCCACCGTCCCTTGACGTCGTTGTTCTCGACCTGCGGTCCGCAGTTACCGTGCTCGCCCCATCCCCAGGCAAGCACATCGCCCTTTTCGGTGAATGCGATGACGTGCTCGCTGCCAACGGCGATGTTTAATAGCTTTGGAAGGCCTGGTGGCGGCAGCTGTCCATGGTCGTCCCTCCCCCAAGAAAGAAGGCCGCCGTCCTTCATCAGGACATAAACGTTGCCCCAGCTGGCACCGACATCCGACCACTCGGGTACAGACTCTGGGGCGGAGGATTTGATGTTCCACTTGTCGGATCCCAGGATCAGTAGCTTGCCTGTCTCTGGAGCCCCGAACAAACACGTGAAGTCTTTTCCGCAGACGGCTCTGGAAACTTTGAAGTCGACGCCTTCGATCTTTCTCGGCGAGTGGACGACGGCGGGGCTTCCGCCCTGGCCCTTGCGGACATTGCCCCACGCGTAAGCGTCGCCGTTGCCGAGAACCGCCACGGCATGGCCCATACACGCCGCCAAGTCTGTGACCTCAGTCCCGGCTGGCGGGAACTCTTTGAAAAGGGTGGCAGACGGCGAACGGACAAGCAGCTCGCCGAGGCCCAGCTCGCCCTTCTGTCCAGCGCCAAAGCTGTACACTTTTGTCCTCTTTCCCTCGGCATCCTTCTGAACGACGAACGAAGCCTCCCAAGTCGCAGCGATCAGGTCTGTCGAGCCTGAGTCGCTCTCCTGCCCTTCCTTGCTCAGCTGGACTCGCTGGAAGACGGGCTCACTGGTCTCTGCAGCGGAAGTCAAACCGCAGGCTCCGCTCGCGGCATCCCCGCTCCAGTAAAGCCCTCCGGACTGTGTGAGGAGCAGCGTGTGATTCCCTCCCGCTGCCATCTTGACCACGGGAGAGTCGGGGTGGTCTGGGAAGAAGATGGCCTGCTTAGGGACGGAGACATCTTCCTTGTGGCCGATGCCAAGCTGGCCAGATCCGTTGGAGCCGATTGCAAAGAGAACCGACATTTTTGCTTTTTTTTTTTTTTTTTTGGTCCAAGCTATCCTTTTGGGGTAGCTTCGACACTCGACACTCGTACTCGTTCAGTGAAGGCGAAGTCAGCCGTCAGCGGTGGAGTCCGGTCGAATATCGCACTAAGCGTAGTCGTCCCCCACCAGTCTCTTGGATGCACCTATCCAGCTCAATGGAGGGGCTCTTCGGCCAATCATTACAGCGCTTCCGCCGACCGCGCGCGTCAGAAGATCAAAAAGCGGAACTCCAACCTCGATTAATTTTTTTTCTGTCGTCTTGCACCACAGACACACTCGGCATTCTCAGAGCTCCCGCTCCCTCGAAAAGCTTTCAAAGCTGGTGGATCGGCCCTGCAGAGTTTTCCTCCTGCTCAGGATGTGAGGGATTTGCTTCGCGCAGACCTTTTGCAGCCTTTGAAAAAGAACGCTCCCGCTTGGCATTTTCTGACCTAGCAGGAACACACCTCAGTACGATGGCATCTTCTTCTCTCACCCAGCCTCAGCCCGGCGGCGGCGTGCCCGCTGAGATGGAAAACTTCGTCGTCGGCCTGATCGGCATGGGCGACATGGGGAAGATGTACGCGCAGAGGCTCTCTGCCGCTGGATGGAAGTGAGTAATTGTGCACTCCCCCGGCCTGGGCCTTTGCGCTTTGCGGTTCTTTTGGTAAGCAACCCACACACCCTCATTTTCTACATGTCTTTCCTGCCCAAAAACAAAAACACACCTACCCCCTTGGTCATGATGACAAGAGCGCATTTGGCTAGAGTATCGCCCGAGGACTTCCTGGCCAGCCGTCTTGGCCCCAGGAAGGCCGGAGGCCTTCCATGATGATACACCTAGCTACCTTAAACTTTACCTGTCTGAACCTACACAATCACGAATTCTTTCTTGACGACGGTTTTGTTTTGAAAGCTGCGAGGCTAACATGCATGCCAGGGATACGCAATAGCTTCATGCCTGAACTTGCTATGACATAATGTTGCACAGTGGAGGGTTGAACGTGATGGCGAGACTGACGCCTTGGGCTTCTGGCAGGATCATGGCATGTGACCAGGAGGAAAAGTACGAGAGCCTGAAAGAAGAGTTCTCTGGAAATGTACGGGACCATGCCACACAAAGCCTGCCCTGCCTCCCTAGGTGTGCAAACCCGGCTGAGCAGTTTTCTCTCGAATAGAACAAAATACAAATCTGCCGCAATGGCCACTACGTCTCCCGCGCGAGCGACTACATCATCTACAGCGTTGAAGCCGCCGCCATTGACCGCGTGATTGCCCAGTACGGCCCATGTATGAGTTTTTTCTTCTCCATGCTCGTCCGTCCAGCAGAGTGGTTTGCCTATCTGACACCGTCCCCCCCGCGACTAGCAACCAAGCTCGGCGCCATCGTCGGAGGCCAAACGTCCTGTAAGGCGCCCGAAATCGCCGCCTTCGAGCGCCACCTCCCGACCGACGTCGAGATCGTCTCCTGCCACTCCCTCCACGGCCCCAACGTCGACCCGCGGAACCAGCCCCTCGTCATCATCCCCCACCGCTCCTCCCCCGCGTCCACCGCAAAGGTCGAGACGGTCCTCTCCGTGCTCGGGTCCAAGCACGTCCACCTCACGGCGCTCGAGCACGACCGCATCACCGCCGACACCCAGGCCGTCACGCACGCCGCGTTCCTCTCCATGGGCAAGGCGTGGCACGCCAACACGCAGTTCCCCTGGGAGATGTCGCGCTACGTCGGCGGCGTCGAGAACGTAAAGATCAACATCATGCTGCGCATCTACTCCCAGAAGTGGCACGTCTACGCCGGCCTCGCCATCCTCAACCCCGAGGCCCGCAAGCAGATCTCCCAGTTCGCCCGCTCCGTCACGGACCTCTACAAGCTCATGCTCGAGGGCAACGCCGACGCCCTCCGCGCCCGCGTGCTCGCCGCCAAGGACAAGGTCTTCGGCCGCGACGGCAGCCCCAAGTGGGCGGACCGGCCGCTCCTCAACCCGGACCTGCTCGAGCGCTTCTCCCTCGGCCGCAAGGAGGACCAGACGGGCCCGCCGCGCGCCAACAACCACCTCAGCCTGCTGGCCATGGTGGACTGCTGGGCGCAGCTGGGCATCGTCCCCTACGACCACATGATCTGCTCCACGCCGCTGTTCCGGCTGTGGCTGGGCGTCGCCGAGCACCTGTTCCGCAGCCGCGAGCTGCTCGACGACGCGCTGCGCACGGCCGTCGAAGACCACACCTACCGCTCCGACGACCTCGAGTTCACCTTCGCGGCGCGCGGGTGGGCCGAGTGCGTCTCGCTCGGCCACTTCGAGACGTGGAAGAACAGGTTCGTCACGACGCAGGAGTTTTTCCAGCCGCGCTTCAAGGACGCCGTCGCCGTGGGCAACGCCATGATGAAGGCCGTGCTGGAGAGCACGAAGGGCTGAGAGGGAGGGAAGGGCATGCGCGGGAAGGAAACGCGGGCGTTTTCCATTTCGGGCTTGCGGAGTTGACGTTCGTCTCGAGATGGACGGATGTACCAGAGGGCGATGTTATTGCGAGCAATGTAGTTGTTTCCCTCGGCGGAGTCGATGAGTGAACGAAGAGAAAACAAGCCAGGGCCGCTCTGCTGGAGGCTGTCGACGAAGCCGTGCTATATGTCCGTGAGGCCGTGCCGCGTTCGAACTTGCCCGGCCAAGAGTTCCGCTATTGTTAAGTCTTCTGCTTGGCTATGCAATATATGCTTTTTGAGCCCCTGAAAAATTTGAAGTATTCTTCGCCTGATCCCGTAGTTGCAACTTACGCTACAAGCTGCATAGGTAGTTGCAAGATATGTATGCGATCGCCGAGCCGTGCAGGGCTCCTGTCCTCTCTTTCTACGGGGCATATCGTACATGGGGGGAAAAATACCATTTATCACCTAGTTAACAACAAGGGTATCTCGTACAACACAACGCCTCGGCCGCCAAATATAGGGGATCAACTCGACAACTCTCCCGTCTCTGTCGTTAGACCTGGGTCATAAGGTCCGGAGTATGCCTCTCCACGCTCTCCTCCGAGACGGCCACTCCATGCGCAACCTCTAGAGGCTTTGCGAGAAACTTGCCCTCTTCCTTCTCGTGCTCCTCCATCGCGGTGGCATCCACATCAAGCTGCTGTGCACTCGCGGCAGTCGGCAGGCCTATAGTAGAGGCTGTAGTATCCTGCCAGGACGAGTCTATTTCACCAGTCTCCCGGCGGCCTGTGACCTGTAAGGCAAGGTTTGGGGAGCCTGGCGACCGGGGCAACTGGGCGTTTGGGGGGGAAGACGTAATCCTTGTACCACTGGTCGTGCCTGGGGAGTTGAGCTGCGAAGCTAGCTGGCTTGCCAGCCTTGCGCCGTGAGTGGTGTCATTGCTTGCGTCCGACGATGTACGGAAGATGGCAGGCTCAGAAGCCCCCACTGGCTGTAATGGTATCAGACATGTTGTGTATACTTATGATGGAGGGGCTTACCGCAGAAGCCGGTCGTAAACCTAGATTGGAGACCAAGCTGGAGCTGCAGATGGGTCTCTGGCGGAAGAGATGGAATCCATATCCAGTAGCTGCCGTAGCAGGAATGCTGCCCTCTACGACACCGTCAAGACTGATGTATGCTCGGTCCGCTCCACCAGGACGGCAATACGGGCATATCTTGTATTTGCACTCATCTTTTGCATTGGGGACCCAAGGCGTGGATACGCTGCGGCCGAGGATATCGTCTAAATCGTAGGGACTGCTGCACTGGCGGGCACTGTCGTGTCCTTCCGTAGATGCCGGCTTCTTTCGGAACGACTCTCGGCGGAGAATGTCTCCAAGCTGGAGTTGGGGTATTAATTTTTGTGGAAGCGAATACATAGAAAAAATACACATACATTTTTGCGCTGGTTGAAGATAGTCAGAAGCTGGTCACTGGTGTAGGTGGCTGTGATGTCCCTTGGGGGCACCTCCTCGAGGAAGCAGGCGGCGTTTCCAGAGCGTTTTTCGGGACCGCGATTCCTCGGTTTTATGGCTGCGATAAGTTGCCTGCCCAAGTCATCGAACGTGACCTTTACCCTATTAACGTCGTCTCCGGCCTTGGATGGTTTCCGTCTCACCTCGTCTCCGCTGAGGATGGAATCGCGCAGGATTTCCTCCTGATCTTGGGAGCATCGATACAGCCAGCCAAAGGGGCCGTAGTTGCCACAAGAGTCGCAGCGAAGGATATAGCTGTACACGCGTACCATTGTGACGTGTGTACAAGCTGCGAAGGTACGCGCCGGGTAAGGGGTGGGCTGGGTGGCCATATTGATACCAGACACCCCAGACACGACCTCGAGGAGATGGCTTCAAGACAAGAATAGGTGGGTGAAGAATGTTTCTAGGATCGGTGCTTAGCTGGACGATGTGAATTATTGGTTATGCGCAGTGATGACTGTTGGGGTATCTACCGCTCAGGTGAAAGTTCTCTGAACCGAGGGGAAGGCGCGGTCGGACCGGACAGGTTGAGAAGGAGCATCTTACTTCAGCACCAGTTCATCTGAACTAATTAGAACAGTAGGAGATAGGCCGCACTGTTGGGAGTTTCGTACCATGGTGAAATGAAACTGGAATTGCGACTTGGTTTGTCTGCTCCTTTCGGTTCAGTTCAATTCTAACCCTGCCTTTTTTACTTTGATCGTGTTTCCCCAACACTTCAACCTCACCCACCATCGACCACCACATGTCGGGACTGGAAACTCGATGTCGTGTTCATACGAAATGTCACTTATGCTATCGGAGGAACCATGCGGCGTCAATGATACTGGGCAAAATGCTGGCGCAAACAACATCATCTAATGTCGTTGCTCTTTTTCTAATGTTCCTTTGACTGCGGCAGAAATACCGACTACATCGCCTCTTGAGAACCGAAAATATCAGATAGCATAGAGTTTCGGTAGTCTGACGGACAAAGTCATGCGAAGGAAAGGGACGAGCTTCCCGACCTGGACTAATATCAGCATCGAAGGGCACCATCCCGCGCATCGAGGTCGGCCGATGCGAAAGCAGGCCACGGTCTTCTTTCCTCTATATCGAGGGGAGTATACCGAACACAGCCGACAGGCGAAGAGTTTGCGCGTGGAGCAGTCAGCCAGCTCACCGCATGTTTTGAGCTGCGGTGAGAACCATCGATATGCATGCAAGATGGCGTGGTTCGGATGACGTTCGGACGATTCGGGGAAGCAGAGCATGAAGGTCGATCATCAAACTAAAATTTGAGGAGGGACCAGATCGATGGGTCAGCCCGGCACATGCTGACTAGCTCAAATGCAAAATCGCGAAACTGACATTTCCCATTTCTCAGTCTTTCCTAATGAGTAGTTGGGGCTGCTGTGAAAACGAGCTGGCGAGCGCACCAGTGTCGATGCCGCTAACGAATTTTTGGATTGATTGCCCCGCCCCTCACCAGGTGAAAACAAAGCTCGGGCCACTATCATAGCACGAGCCAATAAGAATTCTCCCTCGATACACCCCTGCAGCTCCGTCCAGCTCTTGTCCCGTCATGCAACATCCCCCGTCATTTATCGCCTTGTCAGACGAATGAGCGTCTCGCAACAGAGAGCTCCAAGTCCCAGATTGCCAAGGTTGGCAACACCCCCATCAATTCAGTCAGTTTCTCCCCTAGCCAGCCCAGCCGAGCCCAGCCCATCCGAGGTGGTCTTCCCGTTCTTGCGTACGAAGTACCTGGGCCCCGTGCACCACCCCCCCCCAGCCCAATTGTGTCAACCTCCTCAACCATAGCCACATCAACAACCCTTCCCACGCTCCCTCCCCTTCTTTCTCTCTCTCCGTTGTGCTGCTGCCGCCCAACCTCCCTCACTTCTGACGACGGCCCAGGCGCTCACTTATTTTTCTCTCTCTCTCTCGCAATCTCGAAAAATAATATTTCAGTACGTTGCCTCGAATTTTCGTCGTGTCTCCGGGTCAGCTCGTCATTGCAATTGAAGTTTCCAGTGACGCAAGCTCTAGCCGCGCAATAACCGATCATCCCCGGTCGGTCGGCAGAGCGACGCGGTAAACAATTTATTGGCTGCCCCCGGGCCTGTATTCTGGAGCCGCAATTCAATTGACGAACGCCCCCCCGAAAACCCATCGCAAACACCCTCAAAGACGGGCCTCGAAAGCTGATACTCCTCTTTCACCGCAGTTTCCACCGCGATTTCTCGATTACGTTAGCGATACCCCCGGAGTCTTAGCCCACAATGTCGGTCAAGTTCGAGAAGGAGACGATAAAGAAGGGTGTGGAGGAGGTCAAGAAGGGCCTCATCGGAGAGCCTCTGCCCGGCACCAGCGGCAAGCACCCCATCTCCGAGGCCATCGGCACCGCAGTCACCGGCGGCAAGAAGAATGCCGGAACCAAGGGCTATCTTGCGGTTCGTTTGCCAGCCCCTCCGATGCTGCCCGTCGTGAATTGCGCGCGAGAGGAGCAGCATCATGGCGTCTCATGGAGCCTCAGAATGACATGCTGACGCGCTTTATATTACAGGCCTACATCAGGGAGCTTGAGAAGAACCCTCTGCGCACCAAGATGCTCACTTCGGGTACTCTCGCCGGTGCCCAGGAGCTGATCGCATCTTTCCTCGCCAAGGACCGTAACAAGCATGGCAACTACTTCACCTCGCGCGTGCCCAAGATGGCTGCCTACGGCGCCCTCGTCAGCGCCCCTCTCGGCCACTTCCTCATCTGGGCCCTTCAGAAGACCTTTGCCGGCCGTACCAGCCTGCGCGCCAAGATCTTGCAGATCATCGTCAGCAACTTGATTGTAGGTTGCCTGGTCTGCCATCGAACCTGTTGTAAGCGTGCTAACCCGCGTTCCGCAGATTGCGCCTATCCAAAACACCGTCTACCTCACCGCGATGGCTCTCATTGCCGGTGCCAAGACGTACCACCAGGTCCGTGCCACTGTCAGGGTTGGGTTCTGGAAGGTCATGAAGGTCAGCTGGATCACATCCCCGCTTTGCCTGGCCTTTGCCCAAAAGTTCCTCCCTGATCAACTCTGGGTTCCCTTCTTCAACCTGGTTGCCTTCATCATCGGCACCTACATCAACACCGTCACCAAGAAGAAGCGTCTCGCGGCTCTGCGAAAGAAGCACTTTGGTGACGGCCGTTCTCCCTCCATGGGAGGCCGCCCTGAGGACTACCCGGGTCCTAAGGACTACCCTGGCCCGATGGGAGGTCCGATGGGAGGTCCCAACCCCGCTTACTAAACGACTCTGCCATGGCGAGATGGTTGTAATGATGTCGATATAACGACCACTTGATGAGGAACCCGGTAAACATCTAATACGAAAAATGGTCCAGCCCTTTGGGGCGGCTTTCTGGAGTTGAGGGGCGTGGCGGGCAGTGTGAAGATACGTGAGCTGGGGGAGCAAGCGAGCTTGGAGAGCTGGCAGCCAATCGCCCAGCGTCCTTGTAACTTTTGCTGCTTCAAACGCTGCTGTCATGTTATATGTCATTTGTAGGTAAATAGGTTCGAACGCGCTCGGATTTCGGTTCGAAATGTTTGGTATTGTCTAAGCGTTTTTTCACTAAAGTGATTCATAATACTCTATGCATATCTACGGCATACGGTGATTATTCCAAGTCATGTCAGGAGTTATCAACGCGTCATTGTGCGAGCCTCTTGATCATGTCTCGCACCGGTGGTGCCCGCTGGTACATTGGCGGCCTGGTCCTCTTGGAAATGTAGGCTTCACGCCTTGCTTCAGGCGGCCGGACCTTTGACACTGCGTTGCCGGCTGCCGGTTGTGAACCGAATCGACTTGGTCGATGTCCGCCGATGCAGCAGAGGCAGCAGCAACAGCAGCAGCAACGACAGGCCGAGTGCTTGGGTTGAGTTTGCGTCTTGGACTCGCTTCCTGCTTCATTCTCCAGCCGGCGTCTCGCCAGTGTCCACCATGAACCCGGGACTCCAATACTCCGATTCTGGACACTGCTTATCCACCCACAACATGCCCTCGCCGAGAAGATCCTCCAGTGCAGTCTGAGCTCGCGCCCTCGGCCACCGCAAGTTAATCATCAGCATCGAGATGCTCACGTATCCCAGTACCTGCACGGCCTCCAGCACGGCGCTCTGATCCGTGTTGAGCTCCTTGGGCACGCTCCGGATGTACGGCTTGCTGCCGACCTTGATGACGCTGTGCGAGCTGCCCAGCGGCTTCAGCGTGCCGACGGCCCTCAGCACGTCGTCCTCCGTCACCTCGCTCGCGCCCTCCATGCGCCCCTTCATGATGCGCTCCCTCACCTCGCGGACGCCGATCAGCCCGCCGTTCTCGTCGCGCGTCGCGCTACACACCTCGACCACCCGCACCGCCAGCTCAAAGTAGAAGTCGTTGACCGACCGGCCCAGCAGCTGCGCCCAGATCGAGGACGGCCCCGCACCGCCCGAGGACGAGGACGAGGACGATGCGAGCGGGTCGACGCCGATGGCGGAGCACATGCGGGCGAACTGGGCGCGGAAGGACGGGTTCGACCGGATGTCTTTTGCGTGGGTCTGCGCGAACTGCTGCAGGAGGGAGCGGAAGACGGAGAGCTGGTTCTCAAGAGCCTGCGCGTTGGTGTTACGCAGGTTGGAGCCGTGGGAGGCGTACTGCGCCGAGGTGAGGCGGGAGCGGTCGAAGGCCGCGAGGCCGACGCCTTTACGAGACATGGTCGCGTGTGCGGTGGTCGGAGTCGGGATGCGAGTCTAGGTAGAGGATGGGAGGAATGGGGAGCCTCGAGCGTAGTGCCTCACATGCGGAGACGGGTGGAGGCTGCGAATAGAGGGGTGCCGGGCGTCTTGGTGGCCACATCCCGCCGATGTCACTGTGGAGCCAACCTTGAAGATGACATAATCATCTTCCGCCCGCGTTATGAGCAGCTCCTCGGTCACGTGCATACAGGCCTTTTTAGTTGGTAGTGGTAGAGAAAAGGTACCCCAATTGGTTGGCCTCACCGAACACTCACCGAGGGCCCAAAACGTCCTTGCGTTAGCGACGTGTGGCTGGCACCCCCCATTTTTCCCAGGGCTAACTACCCAACCCACATTTTAATTTTATTCGGCTGCAAAAACCTCGACTGGACCAAGCACTACATCGCCCAACACACGATTTCGGCTGCGAACACTTACAGGACTCTCTAACCAGCAGCAACCATGTCGTCCACCCAGAGCGTGCAGTGCTTCGGCAAGAAGAGAACCGCCACCGCCGTTGCCCAGTGCAAGGTACGATCAAATTCCGATGTCCCCTCGGAGAGAAAGAAGACGGGTACCGGAAGCGGATTGACGGAGAGGGAAAATATAAACATTGCGATATCAGAAATTTGGAAGGCTGACATTTCTCCCCCGCGTTATAGGCTGGCAAGGGCCTCGTCAAGGTCAACGGCAAGCCTCTCTCGCTTGTCCAGCCTGAGATCCTCCGCTTCAAGGTACGATTAGATCCCGCGCGAACCCATCGAGGAAAACCGGTCGGCGAGAGGAGGAATTGGATGGATTGTGCGGCTGGAGGGAATGAAGAGCAAGCGTTGCGACGTTTGGCTCTATCTGCGGACGAGAAATACTTGCATCGCTCTCGCTCTTCATCACCTACACTCGCAAATCGATTCGAGAAGTCTTATAGCGACTCGGACCCCTGCACAGACAAAAAAGAATGGCACATTGAAGAAAAGCTCGACAAAGGCTAACGCTGTGGAACACAGGTCTACGAGCCTCTCCTCGTCCTCGGCCTTGACAAGTTCGCCAACATTGACATCCGCGTCCGCGTCACTGGCGGTGGTCACACCTCCCAGATTTACGCCATCCGTCAGGCCATCGCCAAGTCGGTCGTCGCCTACTACCAGAAGTTCGTCGACGAACACTCGAAGAACATGCTGAAGCAGGCCCTCGTCCAGTTCGACCGCACCCTCCTCGTCGCCGACAACCGCCGTTGCGAGCCCAAGAAGTTCGGTGGTAAGGGTGCCCGCTCCAGATTCCAGAAGTCCTACCGTTAAACGGTACGGGTCGGATGGTTTCTTTTTCTTGCCCGAGCGGTGGTGGGGAAAAAGGGATATGCAGCACAACACCTTTGGGGGACGCGCTGTGGGTTTCCGAGTCCAGCATTTGGTGTTTCCCGCGAAAAGAATATTGGCAGTTACTGTTTTACGGGGGAGTCAAACGTGGATCAAAAGATCTGGTTCGTTGGTCCTGCGTCTCTAGGGAAAAACGGACGGGGGCCGCGGCCAGGGCTCGACACATGGGGGCGAGGGTCGCGCGTGGGAATATCTTGGCATCGCACTGGTTCTCCCCGCCGCCGCGTCTCCGTCGATGCAATTGCATGGCATGCCTCGCGGTATCGCTGCTTGGCTTGGTTTGTAAAAAGGGTCAGGCAGGCAAATGAAACATTGAAACTTCATGACACGGCGTTTTGGGCTCGAGTTATGCGTGTGCCGTGTTTCGTTTCTCTTCTCTTTCTCTCTTTGTGTTGTCTACAGCTTGGGAGCTCGCCATCCATGAGGCATTGAAAGGGTAAAGGTGTAAGACAGGAAGACGATTCTCCAACAATGGCATTTCAACAACCACACGTCCCATATCATCCGCGCCGTTATGTCCTTCGCGTCGTCAAATGTTCTCCAATAGCCCAAGCCGGCTCACATCTTTCTCCCGGCCAGTTCCTCCCATGCCATTGACCTGACCATGTTCTCCAAAATTAGCTTACGAGCACCGATGTGGTAGAGCGGCATTCATCATTGACTGTCTGTCATCCATTGAACCCCCTCATTGATTAGTCCCTCAGTAGCATCCCCGTGCGACGAGTGGACCTTGACCTGCTCGCACGTGAGAGACCAGGAGTGAAGTAGTTGAGCATCAGAGAGCAAAGCGCCGACAAATCGTAGTACTGAAAGCATACGACTACCCAGTTTGGAACTTGCTTCGCAGGTCCTGGAGAATCTACCCCGATGCTGGCTAGCCGGCAAAAAAAAAAACAAAAAAAACAAAAAAAACAAAAAAAAAAAAAAAAAACCAGCACCATCCATCAACTTAGCAAAAGGTGTGATCAGTGGGAGGCTTGAACTCCCGGCCTTGGCATCACTCAACATATCTGATGATATATTAGTACCACGCTCTAACCAACTGAGCTAACCGACCCTTTCGGAATCGCATTGCTGTGATGCCGCGTTGTGTGTGGGGATGGTCGAGGTTGAAGGACCCTAAGACAGGAAGTGATGCATCGCGAGTGAGGGTCAGATGGAGAATGTGGTGGGCGCCGAGTGACTCTATCGTGAGAGGGTAGGGTTTGCCTTGACAGGCGTGGATGGGCTTGGTCGGGTCCGCCCGCTGCTACGGTTGCCGCCGGGGGTGCTCTGTGACATGAGTTGGCAGTTTGTTGATGCCAACGTTAATCGAGTTACCGTTAGTGCATTAACTATCAAGGCTTCAATTGCATGGCGGCGGCGGCGGCACTGTCAAGTTTACTCCCGGGCCGGTCTTGTCGAACAACGGCTTCCCTCTCGGGCCGGCAGGACTGAATTGAACCAACCGAGGTACCTTGCTTGGCTAAGTGACTTGTACGAGTTCACCCTGTTGGAAGAATGTTGGTTATTCCCAAACTGAGGTAATGTCTACTTCTCAATGTCGCACACATACACAATGATAGTGACATGGTTAGAAAAACATAGAGATATCATGCTTAATAGGTACTTGACATAACAAAGTTATTTCCTGTGTGGATAGAAACACAATACCATGTAATTAATATTGTAACTGTACCTCTAGGGACTAACCACAGCTGCTTTCACAGCGTCAGGACCTGCCACGGGACCCGCAGTCTAGGGTTTTGAAACGACGCACAACCCAAGCGTCCTTCACCAACCGTCCAGACCAAACGAGGTTCCCAGTATCAGGCTAACTCTCGATGGCACTACATATTGTCCGATCTCGGTCCCCACTCCAACAACATCCCAAGCAGCTCATTGATGAGCTTATCCCCGATGGCACAATTGGCTAGCGCGTCAGACTGTTAATCTGGAGGTTGGTGGTTCGAGCCCACCTCGGGGAGATACAGTGGTTAAACCCCACCTGGGAATTCATTTTTTACTGTTTTGCGTTTTGTTCAGTGTGTGTGTGCGTGCCAGTGTATTTTTGCTGCTTGTGCACATGTGCCTGCCTGTACATCCAGTAAGCAAGCAGTAGTACGTTACGTGTACACCTGTGCTGGAATCGAAGCCTGTCTCATAGGCCCTCTTTGTGGTTAGACAGGTCATGTATAGATAGCTAGCTAGCATCTTCCTTTTGTCTAGTGTTTTCTCGCTGAGCGACACTCATGCAGCTCGTACATGTACGTCGACGCCCTGCAAGAAGTTGGCGAGAGAGCCAGCCGTTGGAAGGGCCGCCACGAAAACAACTATCCACAGTAATGCTGGCAATGCAGCCAAGAGTGTATGTAGCCAAGAGTTCCGATGAGAGAGAGGGTCGGCGCCGCCGTTTTGCCTCCCTTCAGAGAGCAAAGCTTCCTTCTGGTTAGCCGGCCGACGGCCTAGAACCCCGACGCCGAGTGACCCACTCCTTTACGGTACGAAGGCCTGTGGGGGGGGGGGGGGGGGGGGGGGGGGGGGGGGCGCAAGGGGTAAGGAATCGTTGAGCGTGTGACGTGCGAGCTCATTCCATTATGATTGCCCTGCGCACCGTTATCAAGCAGCGTTTGGCCGATGACTTCCTTCGTCTGTCCGCCACGCCACGAGGCTTCCATTCAGAAAACGGTCGCTCCAAGGTTTTCGACCTTGTTCGGACGAAACTCCGAGTACTGGGAACAAAGAGTGGATCGGCCCACGGCGCACCGCCGATGCTGGACTGGTTTCTCTGAAGTGGCCTGACATGGCTGGGCAAGATAATGTCATTCTTTCTGTTCAACCGCCTCGTTGGCTGTTTCTCCTCGGGTTCCTCCACGTGGCCCGCCCTCGAACGAGAAGACAGCCAAATCCGCATCGCAAGGACGGCGCCCAGGATGGCGAGCCACACAGAAAGACGTGATGGTGTAGCAGGAAGACTATGGAGAAGTGTCGAGCTCTCCAAAGTGAGGGGTGGCGACCGTATGGCACAGTCTATCGAAGGTCTATTGATGTACTGATTGGTGTGGTCGCTCCGAATCCTCACGCGCGGTCTAGTGTAGTTTACCCGACACATATGTAATAGCATGGTACGTAAAACCCGATACGCAACATCACTGAAATGTGCCACATCCCAATCTCTTGATACGGTACAGAATGCTCGATAAAGCAGAGCAACTGCCGCGATCCAATATCGATCAAGTGAGTGGCCCATTGGAATATCGTAAGAGATCATGATGTAAATGTAGACTTGACAAAGTTGTAATGCTGGTGGCTTCTTCTTATATTACTCGCATGGGTGGCCCAGAAAGACCATCGGAGAAGATGGCCCAGACGTCCTCTCATCTCGAAATGCCCTTCACCAAAAACGTACACCTAAACCTACAAGTGAATGACCCCAACCAAGCACGTGATACACATATTTCCATCGTGTGAATCCGAAAACTGCATCGTTGCTGTCTCTGCCTCCCAAGTACGGAAATTTGGTCAGTTCTAACCACATCTGGCAAGTAAACCACATAATATATGAAGAAGAAAGATAGCCATAGCTTTTACCTTATAAAAAGTGCAATCACACTAATGGTTCTCCGGAATCGGCATAGTCATCTTGGTGACACTGGGTGAGTGATAGCGCCCAAGATGAGAGGCTAATTCATGACTGGATTTCCCAAGCTGTACCTCCCAGGAGCCCATGATTCGATGCCAATCACACAGCAATTGCGCCACGGCCCCAATGTCTCAGCCGCGGCGCTTTTTGCCAGAGTAGTCAAAGCTGCACCTCAGCCGGTTGCCGTGAGGGATGCCTACGAAGTGGTGGATGGACGATCGACCCATCTCTCAAAGACTTTTGGAACGCTTTAAAACAATCCCTCCTTTAGCCAGGTGAAATACCAGCCAGCCAGTCGGGCTGCTTCCGCCAGGTCTCAGATCTCTCCTTCTCTTGGATACAGGTGCTTGCCGTATTCTCTTTATTTGATACCCCCAGCATACACCATCGACAACATCATCACCCAACATTTCTTCCAGACGCCAGCCTACTTTGACGTTTCTTTCCATCCTGCGCCATCTACCAGTTGAAAGTCGAAGATGGCCACCGGCCGTTTCTTCGCCTTGCTGGTTTGCTTACTTGGGCTCAGCAGCGTCGTGACTGCGGCTGATCTATCTGGTCTCCCAGGCTGTGCTGTGAGAAGATCCCAGAAGGACAGGCTTAACACGATGTCCACTTACACAAGCAGGTCACATGCCTCTTCCAAGAAATAGGCCAATCCGATTGCCCCATTACGAACCAGACATGCATGTGCCACGACGAGATCTTGGCAAGCAATGTACAAACGTGCGTCCAAGCGAGTTGTACAATCAAGGAGATGCTGGGTAAGGCCCAGAGCCAAGTTGGCGCCCATACAAGAAAAGGATTGACGCTCATTGTTGTGTTCTATAGTGGCCCAGAACCAAACAATGACCGCCTGCGGAGTCCCACCAGCTCCGGCCTACCAGATGATGCAGTGGTTCCGTGAGCTTCTCTTCGGCGTCCAATCCTTTTTCGTCATACTAAAGGTTGCCAACAAATTGATGAAGCTTTCGCCTTGGGGCTGGGACGACCTGTCCATCCTGATAGCATATGTATAGTCCCCCCCCCTAACCCTATGCTTTGCTTCTCGGTCACCCAAAATCATTTTCTTACAACCTTATTATAGGCTCTTCTCACAGCTTTCTTCCCATTGTCCTATCTGCGTATGTGATTGGCGATTGTATCTCTCTCCATTACGGGACTGACGAATATCACCCGTAGCCGAATCCTCTGGTGCCGGAAGAGATATCTGGACGCTTACTCCTGACGAGATTACCGAACGTCTTATCGTAAGGCCCATCCATACTCAAGATATTCTCCGGGCTCTCATCATCACCACACTGACATTTGGCGCCAGAGTTTCTTCATTTGTAGTTTGCTATACATGAACTGTTTAGCATCGATCAAGGCATCGATCCTGTTTCTATATCTACGCATCTTTCCCGACCAGAGGTTTAGGCGGATCTTATGGGGCACGCAGCTCTTCAACCTTCTCGTCGGGATTTCCTTCACCGCCGCTACCCTCGCCGGGTGCAGGCCCATCAACTTCTTTTGGAACGGTTGGTGGACGGGGCAGACGGGGGACAAATGCATCGACCTGAACGCATTCGCCATATGCAACGGCGCGTTCAACCTCGCGCTCGACGTATGGATGCTCGCGCTGCCGGCATCGCAGGTCTACAACCTGAGAATGGAGTGGAAGAAAAAGGCGGGCGTGATGCTCATGTTTAGCGTTGGGATATGGTAAGAAGCGACCGCCTTCTGGAGTCTTGCCCGATGCTAACAACCACCACAAGTCTCACGGCCATCAGCGCTTACCGTATCAAGGTGCTCATGGATTTTGCGACTTCTCTCAACATCACAGGTTGGCGTCCCACCACGAGCTTGCCCATACGACGGCCAGCCCATCGATGCTGACTGAACCCTCGTTTACCTAGGCAATTCCTTCCTCACCTCCCTCTACTCCCACATTGAGCTCTGCGTCGGCATCTTCGTGGCCTGCCTCCCGAGCGTACGCCAACTCTGGAGCGCCTTGTCGCCCAAGATTACAGGAGCGACCCGCCTTTCCTCGAGGCTGTTCCACTCAAGCAAGGCCTCCCACGACGCAAGCCAGGATTCGCAGGCGACGTCAGGCGCTCACGGGCCGCCGACAGTGGCAGTATACAACGAGGCGTCGATAGCGCATTTGCTCGGGGACTTTAAGAGAATCGACCTCAACAACCTCCCCGAACCGAGCCCGACGGAGGCCGAATGCCCACAGACGCCGGACAAGTGTACCGACACCAGCACGGAATCTAGCCCGAGCAGCTCGAGACGGGGCCGGAGCCTGGGATGAAAGGGCATGGGGTGTGTTGTTGCGTCCCGGAAGCGGCCGAACGAAGGGATCGAGACTTCGTTGCTATGCGCAGCCGCGTGCTGACCCAACCGGTAGAAGATGGCCGGCAAGCTCTCGATCGACCAAGACGAGATAAGCTTGGGGGAGAGTGGAGGTATGCCAAGCCGTGATAGGCGAAGTCTCTTGAATATTCCGAGCCCCGAAGAACACCGCCCTTTCCAGGTAGGCGGATTGGCAGCTGGCAATAAACTGCAGGAGAGCGAGCTATCAGGCTGATGCGGTTTGACCTGCGCTCAGGCGCGGGGCCAAGGTCGCCTGCGCCCCGACGTGACGAGAGAGGCAAAGGCTTGCGAGAGATGATGATGTTCGATACGGCACTGAAGAGTACAAGGTCGACGCCAAGTCAACGGATTCCAGCAATACAAACATTGGATACCTTGCTCAGACTTGATCGCATCACAGTACCTCAGCACCTCCCTTGAGTGCGTCAAGCGCTCTGTGGCGCCAAGGTTGTCCTGCTGCCGGCTGACTGCTGAATTGCATCACGGGTCACGGCTTGAACCGGGTTTATCGGCCTGAAGATAATGTGGCCCTTCGCCACTCGGTCCCTAGTTGTAGGGCAGACCATCTCCTCAGCCGGGAGAGCGCCCGTCACCATATCCAAATCAAACGACCACGACCACGCCTGGCCCGTTTGACCCGTCAAATGGCACAACAAGGAGGCGCTTGTCGAGCAACACCAGGTAACGGCGCTCATCTGGATGCTGAGCATGTCCAAACGAGGCGCTGGACCTGGAATCCAAGGGGGGAGAAAAAGAGCCACCAAAGGAACCGGACCCGCGCTTCCGACAACATCGAGACGAGACGAAAAAAGAGAAGCCGGGCGACAGGGACCGGGAGAGGTCGTAACCAAACCGGAAAAGGAACCGGCGAGCGTGGGGAAGGGATTCTCCAGCAGCTTCGACCTGCAGATCGGCTGGGGGGAAGTCGGAGAACTTGGTTGCTCAGCTGGGATGTGAGTGTCAGGAGGGAGCACACCCACCCACCTGTCAGGGAGCCCGGGGAGGGAGGAAAAGTCGGGGAAGACGACAGGAGAGTAGAGCCAAGGACAGCATGGATGATGATAGCTGGCCGGTAGGGCTCAGTATGAATTGCCTTGGAGTTGTCCGCCCTTGTTCTGGGAGATGAGAGGGAGCTTGCTTGTCCTTTGCATCGGACGCTGCTCGAGAACAACGAGCCGGCACAAGATGGCCGCCAGTCATCGCAATAGAAGTCGAGAACTCGAACCTATGTCTCAGCCGGGGGGGTATATTGAGAGGGCAACGGGAGCCTACCCAAACCAAACCTCTGGCAATGTACACAATGCGCACAATCTCCAGAAGGCCGAAGCTCCGGCGTGCCCGTCGAGCCTGTCTGCTGCTTCACCGACCGCCAAAAGCCCGAACCGGGCCCTGGCAGAACTTCCACAGCCCTGGCCGCTGGCCTTCGATCGACAAAGCCTCCAAATCGCCGTGCCAATCTCCCCGCGGCCTGGGGGGGGGGATGTCTCCGCGAAGCCTTCATGTGGTGGTGCTCGGTCGCTTACAACTCCAGGTCGTCCACGTAATTCTCAAGCAGCGCGCAAAGGCGGGGAAAGGGGGCGGGCAAAAAAAAAAAGAAGTAAAAAAAAGGAAGAGATGAAGGAAAGACGAGAAAGAAGACACCCTACTGTAAAGGCGCGCATCCCCGTTACGTAAACTCGCCATATCAAGACATAGCCAGCAGCGGTTCAGAATAGCACCCACGGGCGAGGTAGGAAACGGCAAGGCGACTCGGGTCGCACGCGGGTGATGAATGCAGCCTCCAGGGACAGGAAACTGACAGCACACACACACACACACACCTCTTCTGACAGAGGCTTTGAGCGGTGCGCGGGCCTATTTGGTTTGAGTTATGCTTTGCGCAAACCGTAGGAAAAAGAGACGGAAAAAAAGCCAAACGGGGGAACGCCCTCCCTTTTCCCATGGTGCGGTGGAAAACTGAGAAGGTTTTTTTTTTTTTTTTTTTTTTTAAAGGCAAAAAGGTGTCAAAAAGTGACAGACAACTTGACAAGATGAATCATCCGAACGCGCCATGACGTGAGGCAAAAAGAGACTTTCCCCTTCCACATGCTGAAAGGGAGGGAAGGGGGAAAAAGAACAACACTCGATCCGGACAGGGCTCGAACCCGCAATCTTCTGATAAATTTCCGAATATTCAATTTTTTGTATGTGAAAATCAATCGAAGTCAGACGCCCTGCCAATTGGGCCACCAGACCGAAATGGACGAATGGGTTCGATGGAGGATATAGCTACCCATCGAGACGATATACCCAACGTGCCAGCTGGTGTGAGGGGGGGGGGGGGGGGGGGGGGGTTTGTCGTTCAGGGATAATTCTATGTATTCATTCTCCTAGATCGCCCCGCCTCGACTATGCAAGACCAGGGGGCGGGGTTGGCGCAACGCCACTTATATTAAACGTTTTGTTTGAGTTTGAAAAAGAAAATATTCAAGTGTTGCATTATTGACATATCCCAAAGTTGCCCTTTCGCACCGCGGATGCCCTGCGTCATCGCATAATGCCTATGTACAGCTAGCTGAGAGAAAGAAAGAAGAAGAAGAAGAAGAAGAAAAAGAAGAAGAGAGAACCGAGCAATACAAGAAAGCCTCCCACCCAGAGTCTAGCCCAGTAACCCTGTATTTCCCCCCCGAAAAAAAATAGACGAATGACACAGAGACAGTTTTCCTCTATATAAACCACACCGAAAACACCGACAGAAAAGCGTCCCCCTCCACCCACCACCCCCCCGGCTTGGGCTTAGGACTTGTACCAGTTCTCGGGGGCGTCGCCGAGGCACTCCCCGACGGTGACGGCGCGGTAGCCCCTGGCCTTGAGGGTGTCGATCATCTTCTGCACGAGGGAGACGACCGTCTGCTCGTGGACGTCGTGCGACAGGACGATGTAGCTGTTGGCGGCGGCGTCCTCGCTGAGCTCGTTGGTGAACTTCTCGGCCGAGATGTGCGTCGTGTCGGGCGTGTCGTTCTCGTAGTCCTTGGTGTCGAGGTTGGTGTCGATCATGTGGTAGCCGAGGCCGGCGAGGTCGGCGGCGCAGGCGTCGTCGCACGACAGGTACGGCGTGCGCATGTACCGCGGCGCGAAGCCGGCGATGCGCCGCGTCGCGTCCTCGAGCTGCGTCATCTGCGCGACCCGGTCCGCCGACGAGAGCGTGCTGAGGTCCGCGTGCGAGTACGTGTGGGAGCCGACGAGGTGGCCCTCGCTCTTCATGCGCCGGACGACGTCCGGGTACGGCGCCTCCTCGATGTTGCCAAAGTTCATGCCGTTGAGGAAGAAGGACGCCTTGACGTCGTTGGCCTTGAGCGTGTCGAGCAGCTGCGACGTGTACGTGAAGGGCCCGTCGTCGAACGTGAGCGCGACGAGGCCCGGCTGCGTGCACTGCGCGATGGACTGGCCCACGGGAGGGCCTTGACGGCGGGTGACGGGGCTGATGAGCTTGTTAGTTTCATGTCCGTGTCCGAGGGCCAAGAAGGCGGGGAGAGGGGGGGG
>MU846083.1:67974-122216 GCA_030867225.1 Colletotrichum caudatum
GGGGGGGGGGGGACGAGAGGCAGTAGACATACCCTGCGTTGGCACCTCCGGCGAGGGCGAGGGCGGCAGCGGCGCCAAGAAGAGCAGAGGTATACATGGTTGTAAGTGAGACCGAAAGTAACAGCGACAGCGAGCCAGAAATAGTCGATGAGAGAGAGAGAGAGAGACTGGGACTCTGGTGTGAAGGGAGTTTTTGATATCAAGCTTGCTTGGCCGACGGGGGAAAGCAGAATGCAGTGATGAAGCTCAGCAGAGAGGTTGGACAAAACGGAGAGGGGGGGGGGAGAAGAAGAAGACTTATATGATGGAAGAGTTGGGACGTTACGGAGAAAGAGAGTGAGTGCATGGAATGGTCGGCGAGGGAAACGCAGGGGACGGTCTGAGTTGATGATGGGGTCGGTCTTTGCCAAGAGCTCACCACCCTTGGGCCGACCCATCCAAGAATAGAGCCTAACCATTGTCCCGCTCAGAGGACGAACCCGCAGGGTGCGGAGGGTGGCTTTCATCGTCGACGAGTTTGAGAAACCGGACGAGGACGATGAAGACGGTGGCCCGCCCTCCCCACCCCACCCCTTTCTTCCCGCATGGAGGCACTTGCTTCGAGGCACTCGACGGATGCTGGCCGTTCAGCCCTGGGGCGCCATGATGTCTTGGCAGCCGTCAAATATGATTGCACAACGGATGAGGCTCCGATACGAGCTACTGTAGACCCTGTGTATGTACGTGGTACGGCGAAGGGCACGGCGGGCCGAGGAGGTTGACAGAAAGATAGCCGCGCAGGGGGGAGGAGGGGGACGCGTTTTGACGTCAAGAGGCTTGGAGGCCGTCAAGATGACTGGACGGACTGCTCTCGCAGGAGGACTTCCTTGCAAGCAGGCCCAGCTAGCAGAATCGGGAATGAGAGGCCCGACATGGTACTTTTGGATTGGGTATGACGAGGAAAACCACTCCGGCCCCATTCGGAGTGTGTGTGTATGTGTGGAAGGCGTAAGCAAATCTGCCACTCGGTCGGCACACACACACACACACACACATAACGTAGCTGATGCCAATAAGGTGGCAACCATGCTGACTAGCTGGCTGGTCTCGCAGCTCACAGAGGATGATGGCTGGGGGCACACGATGCCGGGCAAAAACGGTGAGCTGCAAGTGGTGTGTTCCCGCGTAGGAGATGTCGACATGCCGCATGGGACTCAGCCAAACCCGACAAGGGGGGGGGGAGGGTCGAGTCAGCCCATAAGCGCCGCTCCTCGCTGTATCGAGATGCCTCGAAGTAGCCGTATGCGCCAACGAGTCTATCGCAGCCTCTGGCGCACCGTTGGGGGGGGAGCAAAGGCCCGTTGTTGGTCCAGTCTTTCTTTCTTTCCCCTTGGCTTGGTTGCCCTGCCATTTCCCCTTCAAACCTTGTTTCGTTACTTTCCCTGCCCATAGAAGCACGGATGATTGAATGAATATAAGAGAAAGAAGCCGAAAAAAAAAGAAAAGAAAAAAAAGAAAACGGGTAAAACGGCTGTGATCTGGGGTGCTTCCCTGACGAACAACCGGCGCGTTTCCGAGGACGGAACGATGGGGGGGGGGTTCGCCCTCTTGTCGCAAAACGGAAACCAAACGGCACTTTCGCCGCAGCAGCGAGATTCATTCGCTCTTCTTCGCTCGTGCGCAGGCAGATCGAGAGCCACACGACGGCGGTTCCTCCGGGGAAAGGGGGGGGGGGGACTGTGAGGCAGCAGCAGCACGGATGCTGCAGCCATTGTGGCGCGGCAGTCCTGGCGCTGAGGTCATCCGGCAATCGTCACGCAAGATATATTCCATCGAGGCTCTTCCGTGCTTAGATCCCCCCCCCCCCCCCCTCTTGCGACTGCCGCCTTGGGAGAGGCTGGGCTGGGGTAGTAAAGTGTTGGCGGCATGTGTGGATGTGGATGCGGATGCGGATGCATGACACCCTGGATCCTCCCGCCGACTAGTGCTCGCCCTATTTACTATAGTAATTGCCTCCGTAGTGCATTTATTCTGACCGCAAGTCATGTCAGTGTTACCGGTAGTGCGAGTCTTGTCGAACTGGCGTAGACAATACGAAGCGCTTGAGAAACAGGGCGAGTAGTATACGCTCCCGGGGGGGGGGGACAAAGAACCCAGAACAGAACGGGAGAGGCTTAAGAGGGAGGGAGGGTGCGGTAAGACGGGAGAGGAGCTGAAGCAGAGAATCAACCCGCAACGGTCAAAGGCCTCGAGGTTCGGATTCTCCTTCTATCCTTCGGCCAGGATTCACTAATGCACCAGGGACGTGTGCCAAGAACCCCCCCCCCCCCCCCTCGCTGCGAGTCTGAGACTGGCTTCCCCTCCTGGCACTCGGTGGTGGGTGATCGTCCAAAAGCCGGGGCGGGGGCTTGGGGTGACCCGGCCGGGCGAGGATTCATTCTATGAATACGAGGACTGTCGTGGAACTCCTGATGCACCCACCATATTGCATGTTGTCGTGAATTGTGTGTCCTGTTGCCTATTGCCGCGCCGACACCCTGGCCACAGCCATTGATTTCCCCGGATTCATCGGAACCCGCCCTCGACAGGATGACGAGTACAACGGCTCGACTGCTAGGTGAGGATTGAGCGAGGAGCTCTTGCGCCTGCGTATTGGAAGAGAGAGAGAGAAAAAAAGAAGAAGAAAAAGACGGCATTGGGTTGACGACAGAAAAGCTTGGCATGCCGTGTCATGTAAGGTGCTCACACGCACGGCGGCCAAGGGGCAAAGAGTTGGAGAGTCGGAGAGAGAGAGAGAGGAGAGTCGTGTCAAACTGAGGACGCCGGGCCCTTCCTTGTCGGCAAAGGCGACGGACGGGACGACGCCCAGAGAGGACATAGATGCTTTTTTTTCTTTCTTTTTTCTTGAGCCTTCCCTCCTCCCCCTTCCATGTCATGATGGAAAACTCATCGGTGCACGGTGAGTTGGCAACGCAACCGCGGACTCTGTGGCCTTACGGACGGACGTGCATCCAAGAGGAAAATACGCACGCACGCACGCACGCACGCAGCGGCAAGCTGATGACTGTGGGTGGAAACGAAGCAGGTAGGTAGGTAGGTAGGTACCCGCAAGATCAAGACGGAGGAGATGATGATGCTGGGGCTTGATGATACTGCGGTCAGTATTACCGGGTAGGACATCACATCACACTTACCCAAGAACCAACCAACCACGGAGTATCCGTAACTGTACGCAGTAATAGACCGTCGTTGGGCGAGTCGTGGGTCCCAAGTTTGCTACACTCGACTCTGTTTGACTTTGCCATCTTTAGCGGCCAAGGCTCTTGGCGGTTGAAACTAGAAACTCGACTCAGGGACCATCCCGACAAGTCGGGAGCCCCACGTTGTACATACATACCTTTTTGCATCATGGTGGTGTTGTAACCCTGTAACCACCACCACCACAAGTCGCATCATATGTGGGTGACTGTGTCTGTAGGTTTCCTGTCGTCCCGTCGTGCTAAGGAACCCGACGCGGCATCTCATCTACTCGCCCTTTTCACTTTCTGTCAATCAAACCCTCAATGAGCAGAAGAACGAGCCAGTGTCGCAGAGATGCATGCTGTTTGAATCAAGGCCTAGCACAGCATGGCATAGCATAGCATAGCATGCCACATACTCGCGTCTACGAGGCCGACCGTTCCGCAGGCGAACGTAGCAATGTTTCCAACAAACCGCCACGGATGGAAACAAGACATGGAAACAAAAAGTCATGTCGGCTTGGTGCCTGCCTCTCCGAGGGCCGGGAGCCCACGCGCGACTTTTGCATCTTTTCCCGAGACAGGGCGGACATCTGCGAGGCGGACGAGACAACGGGCTTGACGTTGACGACGCGATGCGATGCACGGCCACGTCAGGCGCGCCATCGACGTGTATCGTGAGAGAGAACCTGCTCTCGGGGCTGAACCGGAATCCCTCTCTCTCCCTCCCTCTCTTTCTCCCCCCTTGACTAGAGGTGCTCTGCAACGAGGAAACGTACGTCACCCGAACGGGATCTACCTGGGGCTCGCTCGGCCAGCGCCCGTGGTCCCGAAGGTCGCATCGAAACAAACGGAGACTCGAGGCGGGGATCCGCCCGGTGTACGGGACGCCGTCGACACCCGGGCACACACCTACTGACTCTCTCCCTCCAACTTTTCGATTCAAGATCTGTTCCGACAAGACGCCAAACGTGCCCCCCTCCCCCTCCCCCTCCCCCGGTTTTTTACGGAACGCCGCCGAGTTCTCGCCGTCGCCCCTCCAAACAGCCTCGTTTCCGTTGCCCAGACCTCCCTACCATCCGTGAAAGAATGGGTCAACGAAACCGCCGCATCAGTATCTGAAGCATGGCAAAAAAAAAAAAAAAAAAACGATGTTTCAAGATCCCCCCAGCGAGCACGAACCTGCCCAAGCCTCTATGGCTGACGAACGACGGCCCAAACACACAACATCGCCCTTGTCACGAGTCAGCGGCGGCCGGCGTTTGTGATGTCGGCTGTTCGCCGCCGCCGTCGTCGTGTGTGCCGTCTTCCGTGCCGATAGTGGGGCGGTCGCCGCGACGAGTCGGTGATGTTTCGACGTTGCACGCTGCAAAGATGTGCGAAACATCAAACATGATGCCTTTTTTTTGTGGTTTGTTTTTTGTGTGTGCCGAGAACCCGTCCCGATCCCGACGAGCGCGTGATGGCGATGTCGTCGTCGTCGTCGTATGCGTGCACTTTGTTTCGAGCACGTACTTTTCGTTTCGACCTCGGGAATGAAACGTGATTTCGTCGATCTCGCCTCCCTCCCCCCCCCTTCCACGCTGTTGCCGAAGAGGGGTGCCACAAACAATAGGACCGAGATGCTTTTTTTTTTCTTTCTCTTTTCGTTTCTTTTCGGGCGATGAATCAACGGCGGTTCCAAACGGTTTCCCTCTCGCGTGTATCATCGCCGAAGCCGGCTCGGAGCAGGTCAATGTAGCTTCGTCCTCCGACCTCGAGCAAGGCTGAACGATTCAGCAAAGCGGACCTGAAACCTCTTTTTTTTTCTTTTCTCCCGCGGTCCCCGGGCCGTGTATCCGGCTACGCTTGACGAGGCTGCCGCCGCCATCGGCATGCAATCGCGCAGCCGTCGATGCCGGTGGTCCTTGGGTCGGCACAGGTGTCGGTCATGCTCAACATCCCTCAATCCCTCCTTCTCCGCCCAGCTTTGCCGAAAGAATCCTCTACATCATGGTGCTAGTCAGTTGCGGATTCGGTCTTGGTGCGTCCATTGGTCTCCCACCACCCTCCAGCCGTCTTTGATGCTGTCTAGTACATCCGCTCAGGCGACCTGATCGCCAAATAACGAGCTCCACGAGGGCGCCTGGTCTGAAGCCTCCGATGCTTGATAGTAATACAACAGCATGGAACAAGATCCTCGTCTGTGGGGTGCACCCGATATCTAAAGCACGCCTCCAAAGTGTGTCGAGATAGAGCGTGACGTCCTCAGCAGTTGTAGTCACCTTCTTTAAGGTCTGTGTGAGCTCAAGATTATATTCAGGCGCCAGGACATCTTAAATACACTAGAAATATGTCAGTGAGTCGCAAAGAAACTGCCTGTAAAACTTTCGACTAAAATGCTGTATACACGACCACGGCCGCGTCGTTTTCCGCCAGTACCGTTATAGAAAGCCAAAGTTCAACGCTAGGAATTACCAGTATCTTACGATCCTCCTCTTAAGAAGCACATGCCAATTTGAATAAGACACAAGGCGGCAGAACACAAGGGCTGTGTAGCAACACAGCCTTACCAATGGGTTCCAGGCGTAACGATGCTCTTGCCGTCCTGGCCAAATGTTCCACCGCATCTGTCGTTCAGAGGCCCTCATCCACACCCCATATCTGCTAGGGCTGTAGAAGTATGCGCTGTAAGTGACTCAACCAGGGGCAGACGGGCATAGCTATAGGGGCCAAAAACCGAAGCGAGTCTTGGCGGCTGCCTTGCCTACATTCCGCTGGTCAGATTCACGGCGACAGGCGCGCTGTTTGATTCGACGCCTGCTTGCTTCTTTAAGGATCATTCTGCCGCTTATGTAGATCACCGTCTGGTGTGGTGGAGCACCAAGTCAGCAGAACACAAGCTAAAAAACCTCCATGCCTCCTCGCCAAGTGGACAGACTGGATTTACTCGATGTCAGCACCGACTTGGGGGCATAGTGCTGAGAGTTGAAAATATTCGACATGGCGTTCACCCCTCGTCCGAGTTCGAGGGACCCCTCACCGCAATCCCAGATGAGAGACCGGCAGCACAGCGTCTCGCCGGCCTCACCGAATCTCTCCCGGCGCACATCGGAGACACAACTGGGACCGACCGATGCGGAGAGGCCGTCATCGGAAAGCCGCATCAAGCGCGCCGGCGATCCCGAGGCCCAAGTTGCCCAAGTCAACGATCCGCGGGCCTCTCTCGATGGGCAGGAACAGACAACAGCGTACGAGCCCGTTGCCACAGATGACCAGGCCCACGGCAACATCTCGGGTCGCAGAAACTACAATGCGACAGCGCCCACCATCTTGGCCGACGCCGCCGTCGTCATCTTACCGTTGGCCGTCATCGTCTTCATTGTACTGGTATGGCGCCTCGACGGCTCGCAAGTCGGAGACGACCTCTCGGCCTGGGAGAACGCAATCACCGTGGTATGTATAGCCGCCGTTCATACTCACTAAAGAGGAATCGATTGTCGGGATGCTGGCGCTGACAATCTTCAACACAGCTTGCCACGGCATTCCCTATTCTCTTTGCTTCAGTTATCGGCCGTCTGATGTCAGGGGCTGCTCGATGGAAGCTTGAGAAGGGAGGAACGATGGGTTTTCTCGAGCAGCTCATGGGCAGCAGGACCGTTGGCTCAACCGTCATCACCCTCTTCCAACTCCGAACGTTGAACTTCGTTGCTATCGGACTGTTACTCGTCTGGGCGTGCTCGCCGCTGGGAGCACAAGCCTTTCTGCGTATGATGGGCACGAGTCTCGTCCCTGACCCGAGTCCCGTGAACATAGCCTACTTCGACACGCAAGCGCCCCTCGCAGATGGGGTATCGTCAGGACAGGGTAGCAACGTCGTCGACAGTCTGAACAGACCGAAGCTTGCAAGTCTGGCAACACTGTACACGATCCTCGTAGGAACACCCAAGGCGAACAAAATCGACGCCATGGACCTGTGGGGCAACGTGAGAATCCCCTACCTGAGCGCGGATGCAGGCAGCAAGTGGAAGAGCATCTCGAACAAGCCCGAAGAGGTCGAATACTCGTCTTTGGCCGGTGTTCCAATCCACTATGCCGGAACTGGAAACGCAACTTTCTCTCTGGAGTCGAGTTACATCCAACTCGTGTGCCCGAACGCTACCAAGTTCCCCGCTGTAGATATTGCCAAGGGCACTGCAAACAGGACGGCCAAGGCCAACGTGACGACCGATTACTTGACGGAGGAATATCCCAATGGAACATGGCGAGGATACGACTACCTACGGGGGTCCGGGGACTACATCTCAACTCAATGGGGAATGGCCGTTGACAGGTTCGTTGACCTGTACTGGATAACCCGCGGAAAGGAGGGGCAGGGATGGGACTGGGTGGCAGCATACCAAGACACCGGAAGCCTGGCCATGTTTTCCAACGAGACCGGAATCACCGCGGGGCCGACGAGGTTTCTGCTCCGCATGGCCCTGGCTCAACCCCAAATCACCAAGAAGAACCGCGACAACCTGGAAATCAGTTGCGACATTACCCAGAAGTACGTTGAATCCCGCGTCAGCTGCTCGTTCCTCGCCGGCCGGCGATCTTGCCGAGTAACCGAGCAGCGGCTGTCGCAAAGGATGCACGCGCCGGAGCAAATCACCCAGCTGTCCTTCCCTCGGTCGTTCGACTTCTTCGCCGGAGAGATGCCCGTCGCCACAGGCCGGGATATGAGCGGGTTCATCGACCCGACCCTGTACCACCTCAAAGACCCGACCTACGAAAACATCTCGTCCGGCACGGCGGTCTTGATGGACGAGCTCGACACCTCGAAGGTCGGCGCGCGCTTCGGGCAGCTGCTCAACACGTATCTGACCCTCGGCCAAGTCTCCGGCACGATTGCAAACGCCAGCGGCGGGGCGGCGGACGCCGTCTTCCAGCCCAACGTCACCTTCGCAGGAGAGTCGTCCGCCCTGCTGGAAACGTTCGTCGTCTCGAGGCTGTGGATATCGCTCTGCCTGCTGTCCGCCGTCGTCCTTCTGGCAGGGGGCGTCCTCAGCGTCGTCTTCGTCCACCTGACACGCGGCCCCGAGGTTCTCGGCTACGTCTCCACGACGGTCCGCAGCTCAAAGTACATCGACCTGCCGTCGAGCACGACCCGGCTTGATGGCTCGGAACTGACCAACGAGCTCAAGAAGTTGAGGATACGGTACGGGTTCGTTCGCGACGAGTCGACGCGGCCGATCATGGCCGTCGGCCACGAAGAGGAAACCGCTCGGATCAAGGACGTTCTAGCCATGAAGTAGATGCTGATGAAATGAAATGAAATGATTGGGGGGTATTAACTGCGACGAACTTGAATCCCTCCCCCTCAATGTGCATGAGACACTTGATCCAAAAGCTGTCTGGCTTCCTGCGTTCGAGCTTTGGGTCATAGGACAGACAGCACCTTTCTTCCTGAGCTACTTGTCCATTTTCAGCGTCATTTTTTTCATCTCCCCCGAACGTCAACAAGTCTGATCAACGCTGCGACGCCACCTCATCATATCCCCTGATATTCTCCATCTCGCATCAGCATCATCTCGTCTGGACTAGCACAGGAACACCTCGGCCTGCACCTGTCACGAGACCATCTCCGCTTAAAACTCCATCGCTGTCGTATCGTAGACGGACTCGTAGTAACCAGTGCGATTCAAGGCACCACCTTCACATGAGGTCAACGAACTAGTGCTTTCTAGATGACCATCTGAACCAAGTATTTACACGTCAAAGGCCCTCTCGAGGCGACGTAACAATCGCACTAAACTAAGCTGGCGTGTTTAATTGTACATCTCCTACTCCTCATCCTGATCGGGCAGCCTGTAGTACCACGCAACCCTCTGGAGCCCAGCCCCGACATCTTGATGGAGGTTCCAAGCCGAGCAGTCGTCGTAAAACTTGAAGGTAAACTCGTAGGGGCCAAGGCGAGCGGGGATCGTAGACGTCAGGAACGTCCCAGTTTGCACGCCCTCGGGGCCCTCCGGCCCCTCTTCGTCCGTCACGTTGGACAGGCGGAACGGCCCGGCACCGGCGACGCTGTACTTGCCGACCTTGGCCCACTCCGAGTCGGGAGAGGAGCCCGGGTTGGCCTGGTCCAGGCCCTGAGGCCGGAGGTCGGGGCGGGTCGTGTCGTTGGCGGTGACGAGCAACGCGGTGTACCCGTTGGGGGTGAACAGAGACATGCCGGAGGGGACGGGGTAGGCCCAGTCCTGGGTGACGATGTCGCCGGAAGTGGTGTTGCTGTGGTTTGTGTGAGCAAAAGGGATTCTGCGGATGGCAGACGAGAACTTACACCAGCGTCGAGTTGATGAATCCCCATGCCCCGACGAAGCATTTCATCGCCGCCTTGACGGGCGACTTTTCACAACCTTTCCCCATGATTGGCAGATTGATTGATGGGATGAAGCAAAGATGGAAAGACTTGGACGAGAATGCGAAGGGGAAAAAAAAGTAATCTCAGACGAAGGGTGGCTATCAAGAGTTAAATGCCATTTCGCACCTCAATGGGGGTCCGAGATGATGTACACGTAGTAGAACAAAAATGTCTCGTGGCAACCATGATCGTCACACCACTGCCTAGCTCGTCAGCCTTTGAACGGCTCAACGTCCTTGCCCTATCACGGCCAAGAACCTAGCATGAAATGGAGGCGAGCGCCCTTCGAGAGCTAGGATTACAGCCTTCATGCCGCGACCCATCATTTCCATCGTCGTCTCCTTACAATCGTAGGGCTGTAAGTGCCCGGTTTAGTATTTAAGGGTATGGGCTCTAGGAAGAAGGATCGTAGGCTATTCTCTGAACGGATAAACTCCGAGAGCAGGGCACTGCGTGCACAGATCCAAGACCTGTTAGCAGATACTAGTCGATTAGCTAAAACCAGTGGTTGGGTCGGTGGCGACCGGCGAATCCTTGGTGTTGTATCTCTTTTTATTTTATTTTTTTATTTTTTACAACGACCGTTGACCGTAGACTAGTTTGTTGAGGTGTGGTGTGTCGCTGTTCCCAAGGTCTCGGGAACTCTCCCTCCTGGGACCGGGTTGTTCTGTAAGGTTGTAGACTCGGGAGACCGACATGCCGCCCGTGAAGAAGGCAATGTGATCTAGGTGGCTGCCGCCGCACTCAAAGCAGCTTCTTTTGGTTTGCCCGCATGCGTCCTTCGGAGCCGGCCGCAATCACAGTCGGGTCCCCAAGGTGTGTGTCATTTCCGGACCAGACGCCCGCCCGCCCGCCCGCCCTCCGTCCGACCCAGAACGCGGCCGACGCGGGCCCCCGATTCGCAATCGCCTCCCGTCTGCACGTGTTTTATTGTTCCGAAAGAGGTGCGAGCTGTGCTGTGCTGTGCTGTGCCGTGCCGGAACGTCATCTTGGGGTGAGACGGCCAGAAGGCGCCGGGGGGGAAAAGTGGCGATGCTCGGTGAGGTGTTCGGCTCAGCGTCTCCCCGGCCTCTGTTCCCTCGTCAACGACGGCAGTGATTTGCGTCAATAGAGGAGATGTTCGTTCGAAAGTGCCCATGCCGGCTGTGTCGGTGTGTTGCGTGCGTTTCTGACAGACGACGATCGGTGAGAAGTCGGTGGTGGAGAGAAGCCGAGGAGAGAGACGAGGAGCGGGAACTCACTCGTGCGGCCGTGAGCTCATGGGCGGCCCAGCGCTCCACCACAGCTACAGCTACAGCTACAGCTACAGCTACAGCTACAGCTAGCTGCCTCGGCTGTCTTCGCTTCCCAATAGCGATCCGGCTAGCGCCCCTTCTAACCTCCAACTAAGCCTCCACGTCAGCACCACTCCGCCGCACCCGGACGCGCTGGACCGCCAGACAGAGAGATGGCGTGAGCACTGTTAGTTCCCCTGCCCCGCGCCGCAGGCGGCTCAACACCAACATCAACCTCAACCTCAACAGCTTCTTCACCTTCACGACGGGGCTTTCTTTTGCCCTTGAGGGTTCATATTCCAACTCATCATCGTTGCTGCACTCTTCTCTCCGTGCCGTACAGCCCGCCATGTCTCAGGGCTGGGTCAACGCCGTCTACTACCCCAACTGGCGCGTCTACAAGGGCCAGACGCCGGCCTGCCTGCCGGCGAACGCCGTCACCCACGTTTTGTACGCCTTCATCAAAGTCGACACGGACGGGACGCTGAAGCTCACCGACGACTGGGCGGATACCCAGATCCCCGTGGACGGAACCAAGGGGTGCCTCTCGGCCCTCGCCAACCTCAAGGCCTCGGCGCCGCACATCCGCACCCTCATCTCCGTCGGAGGCGGCAGCGGGAGTGCCGAGTTCCCCGCCCTGGCCGCCAACCCGGCTGCTCGCGCCCGCTTCGCCCAAGAGATCAAGGCGTTTTGCGACCAGTACCAGCTCAACGGCGTCGATAGTGAGTGGTTTTCCTCGTCCCCCCCCCTCACCCCTCTGGCCAGCCAGCCAGCCAGCCACCCGTTTGTTTCCCCCCTAACGCGCCGCCCCACCTAGTTGACTGGGAGCACCCGAGCGACGCCAAGCAGGGCGAAGACTACATTGCCCTCTTGGGCGAGATCCGCCGCCACATGCCGGCGGGCCGGTACCTCGTCACCTCGGCGCTGCCGCAGGGCCAGTACGTCTTGAGGAACATCGCCCTCGGACGGGCGGCGGCGCTGCTGGACTACGTGAACCTCATGTGCTACGACCTCACGGGGCCCTGGACCGACGTCTCGGGCAACCACGCGCAGCTGCTCGCCCCCCGGGGCCTGGCGGCGAGCGGCGGCAGCAGCAGCCCCTGCCTCCGGGCGGCGTGCGCCGACGGCGTCCGCTACGTGGTCGAGCACGGGGTCCCGAGCCGCAAGGTGCTGCTCGGGATCCCCGCGTACGCGCGCACGTTCCCGCGGGCCAGGGGCCCCGGCGGGCCCACGGAGGACGCGGCCGAGGTGGACTACTGCGACATGTCGGACGAGAGCGTGGACGGGGCGGCGGTGGACGCGACGGCGGCGGCGGCGTCGTACGTCGACGGCGGGCACGGGTTCATGACGTTCGACGTGCCGGGGACCGTGGCCATCAAGGCCCGGTACGCCAAGAGCATGGGCCTCGGCGGGCTCTTTTACTGGACCGGGGTCGGGGACCGCAAGGGGAGGCAGAGCCTGGTGCAGGCCGGCTTCGACGAGCTGAACGGCTTCAGGTGAGGGCGGACGGACGCCAGACGTCGCGGTCCACGGTGTCCGGCCCTTTCCCGTATTATGCCGTAGTGGTACGTACACCTTGCATTGATGTTATTGGGATGGATGACGAGCGAGTTGAATGACTGGCTGGCAGTGATGACAACAGAAAGCCCTTTCACCAAACTCGTGCCGCGGAGAGGTGGGTGTGGGTTGTGCAACGCATCACCAAGCCCCAACTCTAGCTGTATTGTGAAATCTTTTTTTTTTCTCTTCTTATTTTTTTCTTTCTTTATTTCTGGAGCCGGTCGCTGATTCTGAATCCCATCTGGGACTGGATTCCGAGGACATGGCCAGGGGGAAAGGGGGGGGGGGAGGATTCCGCCGTGAAACGTGGGAGAGCAAACCAACGAAACAGAACAGAACGCGACGATGTCAAGGGCGCTCGCATACAGGAAAGGAACGGGACCTGGCATCCACCTATCAAGAGGAGGCGGCGGCTTTAAGCTTGAATTAAGGGAACCCCCCCCTCCGCAATGCAATTTAGACGCCCGACAGTCCGACAAGCGCCCACCCATGGCATGTCGGGAAACCCAATTCAGGGTCCGGCAGTGTGGTACAGTGCGTTGCGTTGCCGCACCCGCCGTCCAATCATTCATTCATTCATTCATTCATTCACTCTTTCATTCTTTCATTCTTTCATTCTTTCATTCTTTCATTTCATTGCGCCATCGCCATCGAGCAACGGCCCGAAGCGCGGACCTCTTCTTGCGCAGTAATCAAATCCTTTTTTTTTTGTCCCTCCCCCCCCCCCGCCCATTTTCCTGTTGGTTCGTGTTGACCTTTTCCCCGTCTCATCTTTTCCCGCCACGATCCCCGCGCTATCCCTTCAGGATCTGTCGCCCTGCTACGCGAACGGTTTCATGGACCGGGACACTTCCCCCCCTCCCCCCAGCCAAGGAACCGCTGCGAGGTCCTCCCTCCCGCATCGCTACCTGCTGCGCGACTTGGGCGGTAACAGGTACCGTACCTGGCGCCGTGTCCCCCGCGCCCAGCCGACAAAGTGTTCGGACGGTGACGGAGGATGTGCTGCAGGGGTCGAGCAGGCCAAGGGAAACGGACGAACGGCCAAGGGAAACAGGCGATCGAATTGGACACTGCTCGCCCGCCCCCGTGTCTTCAGCCGCCCCCTTTCCGGGACTGACCTAAACGAGGCCACGCTGCTGCAGTAGTTGGCGAGCTCGTGAAACCCCGTTCAAACCTGCACGCTTTGGTGAAGGGGCATAGGCATGCATGCGGGAGCTACGGTTATCTTTCGGACGTAGACAGGATGGCGCTTGGGTGACAGGCGACGGGTGACAGGTGACGGATGACAGGCGACGGGTGATGGGCGATGGGTGATGGGCGATACAGACTTGCCCGTCACGATAAGCCCAGTATAAGACTGCTTCGCCGCCGGGATTCTCTCTCTCTCTCTCTCCCGCTTCCATTCACGATATCGCTGCCTCCCGTGTCAATCGCGGCCCTTGCGTCGATTGCCCCCCCTCCCTCTCATTCGTTTCGTTTCTCTAATTCTCCTCTTCGTCCCAAGTCGCTTCTTACTTGCGTCGACACCTGCTGGGCAGGCTTCCCTTCTTTCAAATACACAAATACACCATTCTTCAAGTTCGCCAGCAGCCACTCAACCTTGGGGCCCGCCATGATTTACCAGGCGGCCGCTCTCTTGGCGCATGCCGCCCTCCTCGCCACGGCGAGCCCCGTCGCCCAGCGCCGGGCCGTGACGGAGCTCGACGAAGCCGCCACCAAGGAGGCGCACCCGCGCGACGACGCGGCCACCCGCGCCTTCTCCAACGTCCAGATCCTGACCGCCGACGGCAGGTGCCTCTTCGTCGACAAGCTGTCGGGCGACTTCCGCGCGAACCTGACCCCGGTCCAGGTCGGCGACTGCGCCATCAAGGACAGCCAGGGCTGGGACGTCATCACCGCCGGGAAGCACAACGACCAAGCAAACGCGATGCTCGTCGTGAGCAGTCTGGTACTTGAAAACACCAAACCCCATCCGTCAGATGTAGCGGTCGCTAACCGGTAGGGGCCCGAACGGTTTTCAGACGCAAGCGTGCTTCAATTTTGACCCGCGCCGCAAGGCGGGCGACCAGGTCAACCTCTTCTCGTGCGGCGGGCGCGCGGCGGGCGAGGGCCTCGTGACGGACTCGCAGCTGTTCGCCCTGGAAACGGGGGCGGGCCCGCTGACGTTCCAACCCAGGAACGCCAAGGGCAAGTGTTTCGCGGTCAGGGGCGACGTCGTCGACGTGGCCGACTGCGACGCCAACGACAAGGCGCAGTCCTTTACGTTTGGCGACCCTGCTACCGGGGGCGGTGGAGGAGGCGGCGGCGGGAACAACGGAGGTAACAACGGGGGCGATACCTCTGGGAACGTGCCCGTGGTCACCATCGCACCCGGCACGACGTCCACATCCGTCACAGCGCCGCCTGCTGCGACGACTCCACCGGCCGCCGGAAACGGCAACGGAAACGGCAACGGAAACGGCGGACAGCAGGGACAGATCCCCGCGGTCAACCCGACGTCGCCGGTCCCCGTCTCCCGCGCCGGCGGAACCCTGAACCCAACGGCGGCGGCCGAGGCCAACGCGTTCGACCCGACGGCCACCCGGGTCTTCACCAAGGCGGCCATCCGCGCGCCCGACGGGCGGTGCCTCTCGGTGGACCCGACGGCGGGCGACTTCCGTCAGAACCTCATCCCCGTGGCGCTGGCGGCGTGCGACGGCACGGCGAACCAGCAGTGGGACGTCGTGTCCAAGGGGAAGCACAACGACGGCAGGGACGGCGGCGTGCTGGTGGTGAGCAGCCTGACGAACGGGTGCGTCAGCACGGACGGGCGGCGGGCGGACGGCGACACGGTCACCGTCTTCTCGTGCGGCGGGCGCGCGGCGGGCGAGGGCGAGACGAACGCCGGGCAGCTGGTGCGGGTCTTTGGGGACAGCTTCCTGTGGTCGCCCGTCAACGACGAGGCGACGTGCGTGGTGCCCGGGGGCGGCCAGCAGGGGCGCCTGGTCACGGCGGCGTGCAGGGGGGACGGCAGCGAGACGTACGCCATCGTTGTTTGAGGCTTCGATCTTTCTTCTTCTTCTTCTTCCCATCGACCGAGACCTCGGAGCAGGTCCCCGATTACTTGTGTATCATGTGTGTATTGCTAGGCTCCACGGAGCTATACGATGGAAATGAACGGCCATGACATGACGAATAGGCAAATGCTGTAAATAAAAAAAAATGTAAAAAAGAAGGAGAAGAACAAGAAGAAGAAATCACAGACTTGGATGTCGTCTAGACCAGACCCCCCCTAAGCAAAAGCTTTACTCCACCACTCGATCCACCGCATCAATAGGAAAAGAGCTTGACGCGGATGACCGGCACCAGCCGAAAGCTTGATCCCAGATATTATCGGCGGGTAACATTACGACGTGTAGTTTGGTAGGGATCGTGCGGACCCAATGGGCGCCGAGAGGAGAGATCACAGTGGAGTCCCGCTGTACGTACATACATATACATACATATCCGTACAGTTAGTTGTCTCGACATTACCGAGTATATAAGTATGGGTGGTACATGGGGGAAAGAAAGGGCGGCAAGTTCGCTTCGCTTCCCTCCGTTTCGCTTCCACTTCGCAAAAAAATCATTCCACAGAGTTGCGCATCGTCACGTCACCAACAGCACCTTCCATCTCTCCTTTTCCCATCATCTCATGCCACACTGCAATTGAGCCGACATCTTTTTACCAATGAAGCGGTAGCAAAGCACGGCCAACCTTGGTACATGCGGCTGAGAGAGCGAGCATACAGGTATCCCGGATGACGATGCTTGCTTGCACCCTGATTCGACGCCACGACGCCACGACGATACTCGGAAATTGAGTTCCGCACTGACTGCCTTCCTTCTCTCCTGGCTGTTCGGGCCAAGCAAGCTTCGCGCCGTTCGAGCCCCTGGACCCTGAGCACTTGTGTTTTCGCCACGCGACACGGCTGAGATTTTGCTCCAAACATAAACATCCCTCCTTCCGCCGAGGCGCCGCCGCGCCCGCATGTCATGTCGTCCAACTCCATCGACTCTTCCGGCGCAACAATGTCCAAGACCGTCGACGAATCCGAAGACCGCTCGCGCACCGTTCGGTTTCCCTCGCTCCAGATCGACAGCCAAGACCATGCCGCCTCCCCAACCTCGCCCACGAGGACCCGCGACTTCGCCATGCCCCGCGACTCAATCGGTGCCCCCCTGACGCGCGCCCCCACCGACCAGACCATCTCCCCGATGCGACGCCGAGCCGGCACCTTCAAGCCCGTCGAGAACTATGGCGACTTTGAGATGTCCCGCCCCGGCTGGCAGCCCGGCTCCGAGCCCGGCTTCGACCCCAACAAGTCGGACGGGGGCCACGCCTCCATGCCCACCCTCCGCGCCGAATGCGACATCTCCGTCTTCGACTTCAGCCAGACCAGGATGGTGCAGCACAAGTTCGGCAACGAGGACTTTGTCGACTTCATGCGGAAGCCCCAGGAGCCCTGGGTCCAGAGCCGCTGGATCAATATCAACGGCCTGAGCTGGGACGTCATCCAGGCCTGTGGTCAGTCATATAAGCTGCATAAGCTTTCAATCGAGGACGTCATGAACACGAGGAACCGCACAAAGGCCGACTGGTACGCCAACCACGCCTTCATCGTCCTGACCCTGCAGAAGCTCGTGCTGCTCCTCGACCAAGACAGCAGCAGCAGCAGTAGCAGCAGCAGTAGCGACGACGACTCGGACGACGATTACAGTGTCAAGACCAGCAAGTCCAACAGGGGCATGAGGAAGCTGAAGCGCGCCTTCACGTTGGGCGGCAAGCCGCGGCCGCGGACGGATGCCGAGACCGGCAGACCGCCGCCCGTTGCCAGGCCCACCATCACGCCCCAGGGCAGCGGCTACGGGCAGCGGCTGAACCACCACACGAGCAACCTCTCCCAGCTGCCCGAGACGGCCTTCGTACGCACCCTCCAGCGCTATCACGCCTCGGCCAACGAGGTCCGCACCGAGTACATGGAGACGCACTCGTCCCTCATCTCCCGCGGCCTGGCCGTCTCGGCCGAGCAGGTGGCCATCTTCCTCACCTCGGACAACACCGTCATCTCCTTCTTCGAGATGTCCGCCGAGGACATTGAGCGCCCCATCACCGTCCGCCTCGGCGACCCCTCCACCATCCTGCGGCAGTCGTGCGACGCCTCGCTCGTCGTGCAGGCCATCATCGACGCCATCATCGACCTCGCCATCCCGCTGACGGCCGTCTACAGCGACGTCATCGGCGACCTCGAGCTCGACGTCCTCACCTCCCCGAGCATCAAGCAGACCCGCAGCCTGTACATCTGCGTCAGCGAGATCAACAAGATGCTCAGCTTCCTCAACCCCATCGACAACCTCGTCAACGTCCTGCGCGACCACCGCACCGAGATGACCCAGGACGAGGCCGCCCGCCAGCTGCGGAACCCCGCCAGCGGCGTCATCGTCACCCCGCTCACCCACACCTACCTCGGCGACGTGCTCGACCACTGCGTCATCATCACCGAGAACATGCAGCAGATCAAGCGCTCCGCCGACAACCTCATCGACCTCATCTTCAACACCATCTCGGCCAACCAGAACGAGAGCATGAAGCAGCTGACCATCATCACCATCATCTTCCTGCCCCTGACCTTCTTGACCGGCTACTTTGGCCAGAACTTTGAAAAGTTCCCCGACATTCAAAACCCCATGGGTATCCAGTTTTTGTGAGTCTCGCCGCACCCCCTCCCCTTTCTCCGAGGAACGACACGGGAACGTTCCTCTGACCTTGTGGGGTTTTTTGCTTTTGCTAACCGAGCTTCATCGGGAAAAAAACAGCTGGACGATTGCCTGCCCGGTCGTCTTCTTCACCATCCTGATAATGATGCGTTCCTGGATCTGGGCCTGGTGCGTGTCCTTCTGGCAGAAGCGGAAGATCAGCGCCGACAGGAAGAGGCAGAAGAAGAGGAGGGCGAGGAGGGCGCGGAGGAGGGCCAAGGCGGAGTAGGGGACAAGACCCCTCTCGCTCCTATCCGCCATCGTCTCCCGCGACCCCCGCGAGCCGAGGAAGAGTTGTTTATTTCATTGTCGTCGTGCGCGCTGTGATACCCTATCGGATAGACGGCCGGTCAGATCTTTCTTTATATTCATTATAGTAATGAGTCCAGGTTACTTTCATCTATTGTCGAGACATCCATCCGAGTCGTCAACCCCCCCGAACATTGTAATCATTATCACGAAATGCTGCAACGAGTCTTTTTTTTCTTTTTTTTCCCCAAGTGCTGCCCTGTCCTAACCCCCCCGAAAGCAAGCACACAGTCTATGCCTTTCCCCATACTCCGAGCCCCGACCGCGCAAACCCAACACTCTACCGGCTCCTCACGAACTTGGTGTGCCTCCCGCTCGCCACGGTGGCGCCCCGCGTGCCGTCGGCGGCGACCTTGTAGATGTTGACGTGCGTGAAGGCCAGGCTGCCGCCGACCTTGTCGACCCGGCCCTCGATCTCGACCTCGTCGCCCAGCCTCGCGCCGGACAGGTAGCTGATGTTGATGTCGACGCTGACGCCCGTCGCGCCGCGCAGGTCCCATGACGCGACGGCGAGCCCGCCCGCCCAGTCGACGGCGGTCGCCGAGACGCTCCCGTGGATGCTGCCGGCCGTGTTGAGGTGCTCCGCCGCGACGGGCAGGCGCGCGACGACGAGCCCCTTGGACGCGTGGGTGAGCCGCAGGCCGGGCCCGAAGAGGAAGGCGTATATGGGTGAGGCGTTGCAGCGCGTCGCGATGTACTCTTCGATGTGGGCAAAGGTGGCGGGGTCCGACGGGGGCTGAGAGGGGACGGAGGACATTTTTCCCTGCTTCCTTCTCTCACTCTCTCTCTCTCTCTTTTTTTTTTTTTTTTTTTTTTTTTTTTTTTGCAAGAGTGGGGGAGTGGGTCTCTCCGCGGACTACTCTCAGAGAGCTGTAGTGCTGGGAAATGAGTTTTTGCAGGTGTAGACTCAAGTGAGCTATTCCGTGATGGGTCTGAAGTGAGTGGGAGATGAAGAGATGGGATCGAGTTGTTGTTGTTGTTGTTGTTGTTGTTGTTGAGTGAGAGAGAATGACTGCAAGGTGGAGGCACGTGCGCCCGAAGTTTTCTCCGGGGTCGGACGGAACCCGCCCGAAGTCGGCGCTGGCGGCCCCCCCCACTCTCTGTCGGAACGCGGCAGCGTCATCCGGTGTCCTGTCCGGAGCGCTTTCAGGAGAGAGAGAGAGAGAGGCAGAAGCCGCCGCCGAATGTCTGCTTTTTCCCTATGCGATCCCTCGATGAGCTGCCTGGGTTGCATCATGAGCACCGGCTCCTACAATGTTGCCTGGCGGCCTGTTCGCTAGCCATCGGGCCATGGCCTGTTCTGGTAGGCCGGCCGCTGGCCTCCAATCTGACATGCATGGCCAAGCGCCAGCTGAAAGCGTTACCTGGGGTCTAATGCAGGGCTCCCGGGGGGTCCTGAAAGCCACTTCGGTTCAAAACTTCATATTGACTGGCCCAGCGGATGGATTCATGATCGGCAATTATTATTATTCTCTTCGCCCAATGGAGGGGGAAAACCGTTCCCGTGTAGACTTGCCTTTCACGAACGACGTGCAAGGAACCCGCTTTATAGAGCTCACTCGCCCAAGCGGTTAACACGAGTTTAGTTTTCCCAAGCATACACCTCTTTGGCAATTTCCAACCGAATGACCGACGATGCCCAGACTTGCGACCTGAGGTTCCTGGCGTCATCGTTCGAACGACGAAGCCCTGAAGCGACTGACTGATGTGGATAAGCCTTTGGGGAAGCCAGAACGGGCCCCGACCACCACCATCACCGAAATGGCGCCGCACAGCAGCACGGCCCCACGAGGACTGGAGACGGGGACAGACGACTACTTCACGGGGGCATACGGTCAAGCACCAAGCCCGCTTTACGGAGCGGACGAGGAGAGCTATGCGGACGCTGCCGAAACCCCGATGGACGTTCGTCCCACCCCGGACAGCCACCGCAGACTCTTGAGCGACTCGGCGCTCCGCACCGAGAAGAGCAGCATTCGGTCGGAAACCGCGAGGTGGCGTCCGACCTGGCTCCGACCCATCGTCCTATTGGCCTTTCTCGCTCTGTTGGTTTTGCTCGCCGCCGTCCTTCCCGTGATGCTGTGGTACTCTCAGAAACATGACGGACTCTTCCAGACCCGGCAGAGCCTGGTCTACTTGTGGCGCTTTGGCCCAACAGCAAGTAAGTCTACCGTTCCCCGTCCGAGAGGGTGAGAAAAAGAACGCTCTAACAGCGGATGCGTGTCTCCCCCCCAGTTTTGACCATCTTGCTGTCCTTGTGGGCCAGAGTCGAGTTCCAGGTGACCCGATACATGCCCTGGATCGCTGAATACCGCGCACGAAAACTCGGCGAGGATGCAGACGTGTACGATCTCGATTACACTGCCATGATGTCGCCCGTGGTCCTTTTCCAGTCATTGAAAAGGGGGCACTACTTCGTCTTCCTGGCCTCCGTCGCGGCTCTGGTCCTCAAGATCCAGATCGTCCTCGCGCCGTCTCTCTACAGCTTGGCCACCGTCAGGATCACGGAGCCGGTCCAGGTCCAGCTCCTCGACTCGTTCAACACGACCGCCCCGCCGCAGCGGTACACCGACGGCAGCGCGTATTACATGGCGAAAGCCCTGGACAACTTCGACATGCGTTTCCCCTTCGGCGTCACCAGAGACCTGTCGTACCAGACCTTCAGGCTCGGCAACGGCACCGCTCGGGGTTCCGCCGGCGCGCCGCTGACGGTCGTCGTCGACGGCTACTTCTCCAAGATGGAGTGCTTGAAGATGTTACGAGTCCGCGTCGTGGAGGTTCCAGACCTACGCTTGGGGGGAGTACTCGAAGGGGAAGAACGGCTTTGAGCACTTTTCGATGTGGAGCTGCAACTACACATGGGTCGAGGCGGCGACGGAGGTCCGTCTCACAGCCAACCAGGGGAGCTACATACTGGACCCGGAAAGGCCTCCCCGGCCCGACTTGTCAACGACGAAACCGTGGAGCCCCGCGTTGGATGTGCCGCACGTGGACAACGAGTTCTCCGGCCGCGGCATCTCCTCCGCCTTCCCCAGCGTGACCATCGCCGACCCCCTCGCCGGAGGGATGGACGACCAGTTCAGGGTGCTGGTCGAGCCGTTCGGACGGCTCCCGCTGGAGGCAATGGGCGACCCGGCGCGGGACGACGAGATCCTGCGGGGCCTGCAGCACAACTACGGGCTCGTCGCGGCCCAGCTCGTCAACGTCGAAAACCGCCACAGGCTGAACGAGAGCTCCGGGGGCAGGCCGCCCCCGGCCGACGGGCTCCCGGCGCTGGAGGCGACCGTGAGCGACGCCGGGCGGCGCCGGCTGGTCCAGAACCCGCAGGTCACGCACGCGCTGGTCGGGGTGCTGGGCGTCGTGGCCCTCGCGAACGTCTGGGCGCTGGCCTCGGCCGCGCGCCGACGCCCCCCAGCCGGGGGCGGGGGCCGGCCGTTCGACGTGGACGTCAGGGGCCTGGCCCCGGACGGGTTCCACGGCATGGCGGCCATGGGCGCCCTGCTCCGGGGCTCGAACGCGCCGGACTACCTGCCCGAGAACACGGAGCTGCTGTCCCCGGACGAGCTCCGCGGCCAGATATCGTATCTGAGATTCCGGCTGGGGTGGTTCCGGAGGGAGGCGTACCAGGATAGGCTGTTCACCATTGGCGTAGTGGGGACCAGCGAGTTCCGATACCTGGGCGGTAAGACGCCCGAGGTCGACGGCGGAGAGACTCATGAATGAGTATAGTGTGTTTTCCAACAACGTGGAAAAAAAGAAATTGAAAGAAATTGAAACATTTTTTGTCCTTCGATATTACAAATCGTGATCGAGAGGGCCACGGACGAGAGATGGTCGAGTTGCGCTCAATGGCAGAGAGACAGATGTAGAATGGCGGCGAGCTGCCGAAGATCCCCGGCGAAGACCCCCGGCCGAGCGTCAGCCGGCTGTCTTGGAGGGGGCCTACACGCCGCCCGGCTGCCGGTGTGAGGTAGCGACTCTGTCGGGACCATCGAGGGCAAGACGTCAGTGGGACTTGAGCCGACAAGTTGCCGGATGACTTACCGCGCACATCATGATCCAATTAGAAAAACAAGCACTGCCGGGGGCGCGTACACGATTTGAAGACGAGTGTACAAAAGTGATGTGCTCAACACAAGGCGTACTGTGAACAATACATCTCCTTATTACCAAACATGATACGATAACTGCTATTTCCTGAATTAATGTTTCAAGAGGTGTGTATAAACAACGCCGTGTTGAATGACCTTGGCTGCCGCTGCAAGCCCCGAATTGGCATAGTGCTTACACAGAATGTTGCTTGCTGCCTAAATGCTTACCGAGGTTTGTACCCATCATGTATTATCAAGTTCTCTAACCGAAGCTCGTATTCGACACTGTTTCCTGGCCGTCTTTACTCCAACAACACATCCCCAGCAGGCGATATAGTATAAGCTCTGGTGTCTGAAGCCAAAAAGAAAATCTCATCAACTAGACTCAAGAGAACATTTGCTGACTATGACGAGCCGTGCCCCCCTTGTCGCCAAGTTTGCCCTTGCCCAGAGGCCACGTTTTATCAGGGCCAGCAAACCCAAAGTCCGCACCGGCTGTATCGCCTGCAGGTACGATATTACGATGCGGTATCATTTCCCATCTGAAACCGGAGCTAAAATCTCGTTGATAGGCGACGCCGAGTCAAGTGCGACGAAGGCAAGCCGGCGTGCTCAGTGTGTCTCAAGTATCAAGGCCGGTGCGAGGGGTACGAGAGTAAGAGGCCTCGAGACCCTGGGTTTTCATCTCAACGCCGAGCAATCTATCCAAGGCTTGAATGCAAGAAATCCGGGTACGTCTTCCTGGTGGAACCGGATTACACGTCTCGCATGTTTTCCAACCAGCTGGAGAAGGACCACTTCGACTACTGGCTCGCCTTTACCGGGTCCACACTGCTTTTCCGTTCTGAGCTCCTTACGAAGGTTATCCCACAGATTTCCTGGCAAGACCCTGCAATCAAACATGCTGCCCTGGCGATTGGTGCATTGGCTCTCAGCGGGACCACGCGAAGGGAACGCATGCTGGGGAAAGGAAGGTTCAACTTGGACGCTCTTATGCACTATGGAAAGGCCATGAATCTGTTGCGTTCGTCGACCATGTCATCTGAGAGAGCACTGCTGGCATGTCTCCTGTTCATCACCTTTGAAAGTCTCCGAGGAAACAAGGTTGCAGGGCTGAGCCACATCAACCACGGCTCCCTCATTCTTGATCAGCACAGTCCCCACGGCGTCGATCCGAACCCCTTTATGGATGAAGTCATGGCCAGTTTCCAGCACTTTGGCCTCCAATCCTGGAGCCACAGCGGCACACATCCGAAGGAGACCGATGTTCGGGTGCCGTGGTGCTGCCGGGGCCGGAAAGCGAGATACGCCGTCCAAGAGATGCCCTCGGTCTTTGAGAGCCTGGAAACGGCTCGTCGGTGGTGGAACATCGTCAGACACCACCTCGAGCACCATGCGCCACTGAAAACGGGGTTTCGGGTTGAGGGAGTATGTTTCGGGGAGGCCAAACAGGTGCCGCCCGATTACACGTCGCCAGCGTCCCAGAAACGCATCCGGAGCTTCGCCCATTTCCTCGACGCCTGGGGCCGCTCTTTTCGACCGCTCGCCATCCGAGCCGAGTCCGGGAAAGCGACCAACGCAGCGGACTATCTCAAGGCGCTCAGCTTGAGGATCCACTACCTGCACATGTGGGCTTCAATACGTACTGCGGGGTGGACGGACGCGGAGGACATGGGGCGGATCACGCCCGTCTTCTTCGATATCGTCGGGCTCAGCCGGGACCTTCTCTCGGCGCAGGCCACCCGGCAGCTACTCGTGCCGAACGGCGAGGTCTTCACGCTAGAAGACAGCCCGACGTGGCCCCTCGGGTCCGCGTTCCTCATGTGCCCGGCTAGTGAGGTGAAGGACGAGGTCATTCGACTGTTCAAGGAGTACCCTAGGCGCGACGGCCTCTGGGATACACATGGGTTTCTGGTCATGATCGAATGGCTGAACGAGATGTCGTCGGCCGGCTATGCCCTCGATGCGGGAAACCATATCGTCGATTGCAATGTGGTCTTCCGTGAACACTCGGTCGTGCTCGTGAAGAGACTTTGGAACCCCGCAAAGTCGAGATGGAAGCATAGCAGCATCAGCTTCAGTATCCTTTGAAACCTGGCGCGAGAACCATAGCAGAGCAGAGTCCCTCAATAGGGAAAGAGTCGGCATCGTAGACCAGAGACCGACTTCTCATCAACTCCGGCGGATAGATGTCTTATCTGCATCCTGCTAGCACTGCACACACCAGGGACGTGGATTGCATTCATGTATGAGCCATGCTATGGATGGATGGTCTTCACATCCGGCTCGATGGATAATAATTCTACCATCAACACAGAAATCAACGATGGACTATTAGTAAAAAGTAATGCAAAATAATATACTGTCCCTGGCAAGGCTCGAACTTGCGACCTTTGGATATCCATGTCTTTAGACAGAGTCATAGAGAGTTCCTATGAGACCAACGCTCTTCCAACTGAGCCACAGAGACGACTGGTGAATAAAGTGGATATTGTGAATTATCGTCCTGTGTAGGGCAGCCAAGGCCCCTCTCACGGATCCACTAGCAGTACTTTGGTGCGGAGATGTGGATCAACAAAAACCGAGTCCGGGAGGAGCAGCGCGAAAGCGTCAGAGAGGCTGCCCACGCGGATTGGGGGAGAAATTTTGAAACAACCGTCCAAGCAGACATGGACTGGTAAAATAAGGGCGAAATCTTGATAGCAATGCCAACAACAGTCTGGCACGGATTCTACGTTGGGGAGCTCGAACCTTTGATAAGAGTGGCTGGGCCCGGTCTAGAATTTCCAAATTAGGCAATCGGAGCCGTGGCCTGCGATCCGGCGGTCGGCGAGGCGAGACTATTCGACTCAGCCGACGGTTTATTACTACTAACCCACTCACCGCGAAGAGGGAGCGGGATCTTGCAGTTCGAAAGATAAGATACTGCTTTGGAAAGCACAGGTCAGAGGGCGCATGCATGCATTGTTAAGTGCCAGGGATGCTCGGCTCATGCAAAGGCCATTCCTGATGAGGAAGCCACAATCCAAGTTCTGCAGCAACGTCAATCAACAGCGGCAAATTTGCATGTTCTCGATAACGGTTGCAGCAACGCCTTTCCATTACCAATGATACGGTTTTGGGGGTCTCGTGGCTGTCTTCAAGTGACCGATTGCCGGAGATGGTGTGGGTGTCCGATGTTAGCCGGAGCACCTTGCCGGGTGGTTACGGAGGTCAGTGTTGGCCCTCCGAAACTCCGAGTACAACGAGTCAAGAAAGCGACCACAGCCGGCCATCTTCCCTATCAGCCATCATCCCCCCCCCCCTTCCCATCTTTCCAGGCTGATAGCCCAAGTTCAACATTTCATCCTCAGCAGAAACCAGCGTAGTCATCAGACGTCGGAGAGAATTCCAGTTGATTGTAGTAATGGGTTCGCTTCCGCAAAGCAACTCCTTGAGGGTCGCCATCGTGAAGGCTTATGAGATCGACGAGCCAAAGCACAGGGGCATGCTGCAGTCTTTCCGCGACAACATCTTGCAGCAGGTGTCAGATGCAGCCATCGATGTGTACAGGCCGATGAAGGAAGACGGGCGTCTGCCGAGCGCCGCGGGCTACGACCTCATCATTATAACTGGCGGGCTGAGCAACTTGTGCCAGGCGACGTTCGAGCCATGGGTCAACACGACCCTGGAGTGGATTCGGCAGGTAGTATCGCAGCAGCACATCACCAAAACGAGGCTGCTCGGTATTTGCTGGGGTCATCAAGCCATCGCAAGCGAACTTTCCGGAAGCATTGGAAGTTTCGAGCACCCAAGGGTGTGTAACATGCAATCGATGCTGTTCTCGACAGCCCAGGCTGACTATATGCTTTTCATAGGTTGGCGTACAACACCTACCGCTGAACGATGACGGGAAAGCGATGTTTGGGAAGGGCGTATTAGTACGTCAAAGACACCCGTTTGGAACATCACTTTACATCCGATGCTAACAGTTCGCCACGAAGAAACTCACCAAGTTCCACAAGAGGTTTGTTCGGCAGGCTCCGGTCGGCTTCAGGTCACTGGCACCTGACAACGAAATTCTTCTCTCCGACTCCGGGCTCGTCTTGTCTCTCCAAGACCACCCCGAGATCCACGGGGAGCTGTCCAGGCAGCTTTTCGAGACGAATGTGTCATATTACAGAGCCACCTTGCCTACCGAGGATGACTTGCAGCGCTATTACTCGGAGATGTCCTCGAGCGAGGAAGATGCGAAACTTATTTTCCGTAAGATCACCGACTGGGCCCTGTCCTGATTGGGATGGAACGCATCGGCCGGCCGCCAGAATCACTGCCCGGCCCTGTTGCTGTGTATACAATCAATACAAGGTGCATCGATTGGAATATGGAAACATACGCCTTGCCTTTGTCACATCAGGGAATGATATACTCAACAATTCATACCGTCTTCTTGTTGAGCGCGGATTGCATCATTATTAGCAAGCGCATCGCTATGAAAGCCGATATATGTGAATTACTGAACACTTGAAACTTTATTGTTACAAAAGATGGATGTTTTATTGAGCCAGTCATGTGTTTTAAGGTGTTTAGTTATCTGGGCTTGTTCACAGCATTATCGGCACGCCGTTCTATGTAAACATGAGACAGCTGTGGCTAGTAACTGTATAGAGCTGTTCCCGTGGGGAAAAGCTATAATGTAATGCATAGAAATGTGAACAGGTACTAGTTGAATCTTAGAGAACCATTCGACAGCAATATCGAAACGTTCTGCCTGTTGCCATGAAATGTAGATCTTGTGTAAACTCGACTCAAACACTGATGCAAGATTGCTCAAGTGTAATAGCTATTGTAATAAATTTTGATACATAATATATGCCACCAAAAGAATCAGAAGAGACAGATAATACAAGCCAGAATTCGTGCAACCTTGAGATCGTGATCGATACGTCGCTGATATACAGTTTCTTGGAGATCGACTTGCTTACATAATCAAACAATAGAGTCAGACCCGCCTCGGATGGTCGATTGCCATAATCACGACACATTGTCAATCGCAGCTTTCGACGTCGAACGGGCCTTGCGCACTTGCGAACCAAATGTCCCTGCCGCAATAGCACATGACGAGCACGTTGCTCAGTAACGTAACCCTACCAATCCGCCCACCATGCGCGAGTTCATGAGCTACGTCCAGAACGCGTTCTATGAGGCGACTGGCTGGAACCGCGACAACTCGTACTCGTCACTCAACGCAACCGCAGATTGTACGCTTGACGTTGGCGCAATTGGCAATGTTTCTTTTATCGAGATGAATGATGGCTGACGCGCGCGTCACTGGCAGCACTCCTCAACTTCCCGACGCCGCAAGGCCTCCGCCTCACGCTCTCCTCCCTCGCGACCCCTCACTTCGCGACTTCGTACCAGCTTGGCTCCGTTGGCGTCGTCGACGGCTCCATCTCCTACTTGTACTCGTCTGTACCTCTCCGCGCGCACCTCACCCCGCAATCCGATGCCATCCCGCTGCCGGCGCTGCTGCGCTCCTACCGCCCGCTCGCCGACCTTCCGCCCCGGCCCGATAAGAGACCGTATCCCCTGCTTAGCCCAGCTGCTGCCTCGCTGCTGTACGGCCGCCTCTATCTCCCGGAGTCGATGCTCGAAGCGCTCGTCGTCAAGCGGATCTCTCCGGCGCTGCAGCTCCAGCTCAGCGCTGTGTCGGGCAAGTTCCTGCGCAACGGCGGTACGCTCCTGGGACTGGCTCAATACGATGTCGGCAGGTACGCCATTGAGGGTCTTGGGTCGTCAGACGGTGGGCTGTTGGGATTCCGAGGTGTGTACAACTTTGGCGGGGATGCGGAGAATAACCAGCAGTCTCAGTCACGGTCGACCGGCCGGCTGAACGGGAAGCCGATCGGGCTCAGCGACGAGACAAAGGAGCGCATCTACGGGCGTTTCAGCGCCGGCGGAGAGATCTACTACGGCACATTGAACAAGTCTGGCGGCATCAGCTTCGGGGGCCGCTTCGCCACGTTACCGGAGCATCGAGGGACGCCTTTGACGGCGACGGTGACGATAAACCCCCTGATGGGTAACATCAGTGCCAGCTACGCTGTCGTAGCAGGCCAACACTGCAGCCTCGCGACGCGCATGGACTTCAATGTGTACAGCTACGAGAGCGACTGGTCCGTGGGTATGGAGCTGTGGCGCAAGAACCTGACCCGCAACATCGAGCCCGCGCTCTCGGCCGAGAATCTTGTCAAAAAGGAGAGGAGCTTCCAGGCGAAGCTGGAGTGGAGGCTGGACGAGCCGGAGGCCCTGCCCAAACCTGTACAGCCAAGCCCACCCGCCGTCGTCAAGGAGCGGAAAGAAAAGCCGAAGGAGCGCAGCTTTCAGGCCAAGCTAGAATGGAGATTGGACGACCCTGCACTGGATGGGACGGAATCGGGAGATGCCGGCACGCCGCAGGCGACGGGGGTGGACGAATACGGCAGTGTCATCAAGGCACGGCTGGACCAGAACATGAAGATTGGGGTCCTATGGGAGGGCAGGTTCAAATCCTTGCTGTTCAGCCTCGGGAGCGCCATCGACTTGCGCAAGCTTGACTCGCCGTTCCGCACACTGGGTGTGGAAATACAGTTCTCGTCATGAACGGGCCGCGATATTGGAAGCCCGCCGGCAATCTTCTCGATGCAACGCTGGGTCCGAGGCCTCGGTCACAATTTCGTGCAGCTAGGGCGCCGTATGACCCCCCGGCAATCGACCATAGGGTAGTACCTGTGTACCACGGCATGCCCCATATGGGTAAGTGTGACCAGGTACCGGTGTCGTGGCTACGGGTCTTTTGGGCGCGACCCAAATGGCGTCGCGGCTATCCATGCAGCATGGCTGTGGGAGAACCGTGGCAGTGGCAGAAGATGGAAGAAAAGGATGCAACGTAGCCCGGGCCGTTGGTCATTTTAGGGAAGTCACGCTGAAAATCCATCAAGGAGACAAGACCGAAATGAGTCGGACAGATGTCCCATGCCACGATAGCTTATGAACAGAGAGGGCGGCTACAGCTTCTGGGTTGTTTTCTATCACAGAGACGCCGATGGAGGCGCGTGGCCGGCTTGGCTAGCGAGACATGGCTCAGCCAAGCTTTCTTAGCAATGAGACAAGCGACGACGAAGAATCTCGTTTGCCAACATGAAGGGATCGAGTGGCCATCAGCGAGAGGCATCATGAGTCCCATACCCATGTTGGATCGTGTGGCTATTAATTGATGAAGCAAACCCCACGGTTGCGCAAGCCGTGGAGTAGTGCAGAGGCAGCACCTCTGGTTAAGGCTTGCTTTCCAGAATCTATATCAAATAATAAACAAACCATACGGATATTCCCCCAAAACCTAGGTAATCCAAGCAAGCTAGTCTCAAGTCGTCGAACACATTCCGACCAAGTGCCCGGCATGAGTGAGCGTGACTGCCATACACTAGATATGCATGTAGAATTAGACTGCTGGCTGACCGCCGGACAGCAGTCATCTGTGGCCGCGCGCGGTCTCGACGACACCAGAGCGAGGACCTTGATGGTTAAACTAGCTGGGTACGTAGTGGTATGAAGAACCTTGATGGCCACCGCGGCAACCAATTGCAGAAACAGGAAATAATAGGTGTGTGGATCAGCCGAGAGCTAGTGTGACGGAGCAGGGATGGAGCCGGTCTCGGGATGCCAGCGAACTGGGAAGGAACACATAGTATGCGTGCCGATGATACTGTTGCCGTTCTTAGGGACGCCGCGCAGCAGTTGAATTTTTATTCTTGATAAATTCCCAGTTTTCATTTCTTCCACGTTGGCAAGGCGCTGGATGAGTCCGTCCGTCCGTCCTCGTGGTAGGTAGCAGAAACAAGTAGCCGGATGCTGAGCTGATGTTCATTCTTGACGTTGGACGAAAGCGGTAGCTGCCACAATACGATAGCTAATCACCTGCTTCCCTCTATCGATCTGCATCGGCGATAAGACCAGTACAGGAACGTGAGGTGAGGTAAGAACAAGCAAGAGTGGGACCCTAAACTACGGTTGGGCCATCAAGGTTCCCGTCATCCCAGTTTGCGCCAACCGCTTGTTGCCCGTGCGTGCGTGCGCTCTGGTCGTCAGCTTTCCGGATCCTTCACTGCCAACCTTCGCGGCTTGACAGCAGAATCAAGACCATCCCGCCGGAACTCTATCAACCTCGGACGGCTTTCCCACCTTTCAACTCTCAGAGTTCGGCTCTTCTTTCACGAGTTGTCGTGCTACCTCGTCCTAATTCGTTAATTACCTACATTATCTCGGACCCTTGTGAGCACATCAGTCGGGAAAGACAAGAGGCAGTTTACTGATACAACGAGCCGAGAAAACCGGCCAAGTCGACCAGGCAAGATACACTTACCTAGTCTCTCGTCTGCAGCGTGCCGAGTTTCCGACCCGTTTGTGGTCCTCGTCGTCGAGTCCCCTTGTGCTTAAGCGGGGGGTCCCTCCGCTCTTATGTCCTCCTAATCCCCCGTTCGCGACCATCCGATCGACCATCCGGGTTCCCGACATATCTCCCCTCCACCCTAAAAGACTTTTCACATTCTTCTCTTGCAATGAAGGTCCCGTCCCATTGCTCTTGACACCTTATATACCGTTCATCACCTGCCCCAGAGCCTCGGACCCCTTCTCAGCTACCAAGACGCCAAGCTGCGAGCCGAGACCTGCGAGGATCCGTTTTCAAGAGCCTCCCCGCCCTGCGACCCACGACGGACTGCACCCACTACCCCCAACCGCTGCGCCTTTGACGAATTCGGCATTCTGACGTCAAATCGACACCCGCGGGCGCATCTGGCCGACATTCGAAGCATCATCTCGCGGACGCACAGGTTCCAAAGCGATCCTCCCATATACCGTCATTATCTCTGTTTCACAAAGCTCAACGTGTTTGACCCTTTTACGGCGCCTCGTCCCTCCGAGTGCACCTATCTCCGACTGCTGCTCGCTGGAGATCCAACACACACCGGGGTCTTGAGGCAATCCTTCGGCGCATCCCTCTGTCACGGATTCTGCAAGAATATCAGCAACAATGAATCCTTTAGAAATATCGGCAGTGAAGCTCCTCGCCCTCCGGCAGGATGAGGGTACTGGAGCCGAGGAGGCTGTCAACGCGTGCGGCGCTGCCGCCGTCGACGTGAGCAACAAGCCTCTGCGTATCGCCTCCATCTTCATCATTCTTGTCGCGTCGCTTCTCGGTGGCTTCCTGCCCATCGTCCTGGCCCGGACCTCCAGGATGCACGTGCCCAAGATGACCTTTTTCATCTTCAAGTATGTTGGTACCGGTGTCATCATCGCAACCGCTTGGATGCATCTTTTGTCTCCCGGTGTCGAGGCCCTGCACAACGAGTGCTTGGCACCCATGCTCGGAGACTACGACTGGGCCTTTGCCATCGGTCTGATGACCGTCATGCTCATGTTTTTGATCGAAATGGTGGCATCCAACCTCGCCTCTTCCGCCTTTTCTCACGGTCACGACCACGACCTGGACCACGGCGCCGTTGCAGTCAAGTCCAAGGATCAAACCGAAAGCGAGGCTTGCCCGCACGAGATTGGTGACGCCGAGAGGGGCAACGGCTTCGTTGACTTCCAGAAGGTGCCTGGACTCCCTGATGATGTCAGCTATCCGCCAGGCGGAAGAGACCACCTTGGCCATGCTCGCGACCATAAGGAGGGAGACAGCCACAGTGGTCTCGCTGGCCAGCTGATCGCCATCTTCATCCTCGAGTTTGGTGTCGTGTTCCACTCCATCTTCATCGGACTTGTCCTCGCGACCAGCGACGAGCTCGTCGTTCTTCTCATCGTCCTGACCTTCCATCAGTTCTTTGAAGGTCTCGGTTTGGGCTCCCGTCTGGCGACTGCCACCTGGCCCCCCCACGGACGCTGGTGGCCTCACATCCTTGCCACCATCTACGGCCTTTCGACCCCGCTTGCCATTGCTGTTGGCATTGCTGCCAAGCCGAACAGCGCCCAGACGCAGACTCTCGTCAACGGAATCTTCGACTCTATCAGTGCCGGTATTCTGATGTACACGGGTCTGGTCGAGTTGCTGGCGCACGAGTTCATGTTCAACCCGCAGATGAGAAACTCGCCGCTCAAGGTGCAGCTCTTCGCCTTCGGCTGCGTCGCCCTCGGCGCCTGCGTCATGGCTATCTTGGCCAACTGGGCTTAGGCTTAACACGTTGGCCGCAACGGCTGTTGTACGGATTAGAATGAATTAGAATTTCCTTTTGTAGGGGTGCGGCATGGGTAATGGGATAAGAGTAGGAAGATCAATGATACCTGGGCCTGCGAGCCTGCCTCGTTTGCACGGCGGGGAACTTTCACTTTGGAGGCATCTTTTTTTTTTTTGGATTTCCGCACGAGGAGGAGCTACTGCATAGCGCCTGTTAAGCATACAGGTACACGGTCATGATGTCTATACAAGGAATCAACTGCGATTCGGTCGCCAATGCCCAAGGTACTACTAGTGATGCTGTGTTCGTGCTAGTCTGAGGGTCCGATGTTGAGTGAGACTGGATGCGAGTTGGTGTGAGAAGCGAGCTTCAGCAGGGAATGGTATTCAAAGACATCAGGAGGCCGCGTCTCGGAGGCTTCATAACTGGACTTCTGACAGGAGAATAGTTAATGAATAGTCTGCTGGGGTCTTGAGGCAGGCAGAATCGGGAGATCCGAACCCCTCGTGCCCCTCTCAGGTCGATGTTGAACCCCACATAAGGCGCACAGACCCACCACTCCATTGGAGTCGAGCGCAAGAAAAAGCTTAGGTAATGCGACTCAGGCTCTGGTTCCTTTTTTTTTTGTTAAGGAAGTAGCACGTGATGCCCCGCTCCTACCCAGGGCAGGGTTTTGGCAATCACCACGAAGAATTTCCTATCGGCGAAAACACCGCTTTGGCGACGATTTTCTTCTTTCTGACCGACCGACCGACCTCATCGCCAACTTTCGCCCAGTGCCGTACCCAAGTCCGCCCTTCTCCCTCACTACCCCAATCAATACCGCAAAAATGGCCGGTGGAATCAACGTCCGCGATGTCGATGTAGGTTAACACCACACTTGCTCAGAGGCCCTCTCGAAGCAAAAACAAACAAGACTATTTCGAAACCTTGGATTGCGATCTTTCGACCATCCCGTACCTCCGATGACACCGCGCTGCCTTCCCGAAAGCCCATCAGCCAACCGTGTGCGCACACACACGCACGTCGCTCTTCATCACCGCGATCACGAGTCTCGTACCGCACTCTCTCTCCCGCACCTAAGCGTGTTGATTACGATGAGGAGTTGAAATATACACCTCATGGTTGCAGCTTGCGGCTGTCTCGCCACGATGACGAGGGGAAGCAGAGAGGCGGCGGGCAGTGTACGAGGGGCGACAGGCTTCGGGCTTTTGGGGACAAACGGCAGCCCGGCGAGGGGGCACGAAGGGAGAACACATGGATACAATTTGAGGAAACGGAGCAGGCGCGAGGGAGTCGAAAGACTTCTGATGACGGAATCATGCTAATTGGTTGTTTTTTCTCCGGGCAGGCGCAGAAGTTCATCAACGCGTATGCCGCTTTCTTGAAGCGTCAGGGCAAGCTGCCCATCCCCGGTATGTGATGATCCTGCTCACACCCCCAGCACGAGCCCTCTGTGGCTTTTGAGGAACGCATGGCTAACCTCCCTGTCCAGGTTGGGTTGACATCGTCAAGACCGGCCCCGCCAAGGAGCTCCCCCCCCAGAACATTGACTGGTTCTACGTCCGTGCCGCCTCCGTCGCCCGCCACATCTACCTCCGCAAGACCGTCGGTGTCGGCCGCCTCCGCAAGGTCCACGGCTCCGCCAAGAACCGCGGTGTCCGCCCCTCTCACCACGTCGACGCCTCCGGCTCTGTCGACCGCAAGATCGTCCAGGCCCTCGAGAAGATTGGCGTCCTTGAGCAGGACGAGGAGAAGGGTGGCCGCCGCATCACCCAGTCCGGCCAGCGTGACTTGGACCGTGAGTTCTCTCCACTCCACACAATTTTTTTTTTTTTTTTTTTTGCGTTTCCGAATTGGAGTGTTGACACCCCCCACCAGGTATCGCCCAGACCACCGCCGAGGCTGAGGAGGAGGAGGAGGATGACGAGTAAATTATTCGCCCCCCTCGCGCATATTATTATTAGGATGAACTGCTTGTGGTAAAAATGAGGTTCTTCCGGGTCATGGCTACGGCAACAGTAAAAAAGGGCATTGGGTTAGGCGTCTGAAAATGGATCACGGGTTTCATGATTGACCACCTCATTTGGAACCGCACCCAAATTCAAGTTCCGTCTTCACCTGGTGTTTTGCCGTAACAAACACTGATTGCTATCCTGACATGTACTGCGTGCCGTCAGAATCCACTCCCTGGACCGTGGTTGTCTCCCGCCGTCATGTCGGTCATGATGTGATGCCGGCGTTCGGCGTTACGTTGATTTACCCGCCTTGTGATTCACTGGCGGACCTTCCCATTTAGTTTGTTCATCCTTTCCAATCCCATGACGGCCATCACAAAGTCATCGTCGGAGCATCACAAAAGTCCACTCACAACACTCACAACAGCAAATTATCTCACCCAAGTCCTGCCTTCTGCAAGGTCGCTACTGCCTTTTTCTTTCAACAGACTACTTCACTTCACTCAAATTCCTTCCTACCGACTTCACACTTCCACGTAAGCTCTCCCTTATCACATAACCAACTGCCGACGGCGCGTGAATTTCACTACTGTGTCAACATCTGACGACATTGCGCTAACTTATAACCTCGGGAAGCAAGAAGGAACCGACTCGCTGTCAAAATTGAAACTGGGCACCCCCAGTATCCCTCGTCTCTTACAGCGTAATCAACCATATTTCTTCGTTCCGCATCTTCTCTTTATCCCAAGCCACTCTGCCGCTCGACAAACCTCGGCAGGCACGTCGCTTACCTTGAACCGCGTTTTCAGGTTTGTACTATCTTTACTTGCTATCAAGTCGCACCTTCTTCTCTTTACTGGGTTCATGAAATCTCACTCACATCACATTCTCAGGTTACCCGACACAACTACTCGACAGTCTGCAAGGTTTTCTACTACATCGGCTGCTAGTCTCAACAAAGTCAACAAAATGAGTCAACTTGAAGGCGAAAGCCGTTCGGCTCCCGAATCAACCACAAACAACACTGTTCCCTCCGCCAAGCCGTCGGAGAAACTATTTTTCTTCAAGCGCCTCATAGACGGCCATCCCCGTCTCGACGTGCTGCTCCAAGTCGGCACAGGCCGTCTTCATCCGGGCACGCACAAAGAAGAATTTGCGATATGGGAAGCATGCGATGATCTTTACATCTACCGCAAGGACGGCCCAGAAATAAACGTACTCCAGTCTATCGGGAGTGTCGAGTACCAAGATCCGATGTCTTCGGTGTCCAAGGTTAAACATAGCTTTGGTCAGAAGACGTGTGGGTTTGTCGGTGTCCGTGACTCAAATGGTCAGCTCCAAGTCCTCAAGCTAGCGATTAGCGGGACTTCATTCCATCCTTGCCGAGAGAGGGATAAAAAGGACTTCCTCTTCGACGCCAAGTGGGCATCTCGTGTTAAGCAGTACGCCCAGAGGATGAACATCAACTTACGGACAATATACGATGGACAGAGCCAGAAAGTGACGCCTGAGAACTTAGGAAATTGGCGGGCAGGTCATGTCGAAAAGAAACTATCCACACACATTGTGTGGACTTTCTTGGCTACTTATGGCTTGGTTGACAAGACACGCAAGGTTTCCCTGAAAGATCTCCGTCAACTTCGTCAACGCTTGCGAAAGAAAGGCTGGAAGCCTCGCTTTGAATTACATATAAGCCGCGCGCCATGTGGAACCCCTGAGAGAGCAGGACGATGTGTTCCTTTTGTACAGAGACTCTCCCAACTTACAGGAGTTCACTTCACGATACATTCCTGGGAAGAGAATGTCATTCTTGATGGTTCGGTCCCGGCTAAACGCACACCCCGAGAAGTGGAAACACCTCAAGAAGTGGAAACCACTGGACAAGACAGAGCAGAAAGTCCTGGCATCTACAATAGTAAGGCTGAGGATCTGGAAGCCTTTCTTGACGATCCTGAGGCCCAGACCAACATCGTCTTTGACGGCTTCGAGGAGCCACCAATCAAAATCTCAAGCAGGGCTGCTAAAAAATTCGGGAAGTCTATCGACAAGTTCAAGCGCCAAGAGAGTCATATTAATGGCATCAGGAAACCGTACCCTGCCACACCCACTTCTGAGGAACAGTTCCAGCAGATATACCTATACGGGCGTATGTTGGCGTCTTCCCAAAGCCACTTCTGGGAGGACAATTCCCCGCTCAACTCTCGGCGGCGACAGTCTGTGGCATCTGAGGAGAATCGGAGACGCCGAGCTCGCAAGCTCGATACGAGACGGCGTTCGGCTGTATCGGCTGGAGAAGCCACGCAGCATTCCACAGGTAAGTCTGGCGTTTTAAACCTACACGCTGGTACAGCGACTGATTTGTTACAAAGAAATGTCTGCACTTGCAGGTCGGTTAGGCGGTCTGCTTAACTCGAGCCAGCTGCTGAGATAAAGGCTCTGGGTTTTTCGATTGAGACAGTTTTACCTCAAGGTCCTACAAAGTTGTCATCCAACTTAGGAAATCGGGTGGGTCGGTTAGGGCAGATTTACGCTGGCTGAGAGAATGGCGTGGTTCGGCCGGGAGTTTTGGTATTGCGAGGTTTTTCACTCTTCATCTCGGGAAAACCCGGGGTGGCTCATTACGTTTGCTTCGCGCAGCCCTACGGCGGTTGGACGAGTTGCATCATGGAAATGGAAAGTCTGGACGCGTCGGACTAGGTTGGTTGTGTGGTATCGATAATTGCATGTGTTACTGGCCCAGACAGACTACTCTTTTTGCTACAAATCTCATTCCAGAACACCCAGTGCAAATTGTCGCGCAGCTTCGCTGCCTGTTTCTTCATAGACGACCGAAAGCATGATGAAGACCGTGTACGCGCTGCTATCCCTCTTCAGACAGACCGCCTTGGACATCTCAGTTCTTCATTGGGTAGTGAGAACCCCGGCAGAGCCGCGAGCCAATGATAAACCCGGGTTTTGACAATTGCTGGGTTGGTCGAGGCCCGTGGGAAATGGCCGTTCCAACACGAAAAGTCACAAGAACGAGCAAGCTGCAAAGCACCGTTGACCAACGTTTAGCCAACCGGGATGACTTCCGTATTACCCGGGTACCTACTGTTGGTGCAAATTGTGTCATGTGGGATACAAGCGTTGGTTATTGCCCTGTGATTAACGACGTCGTCTTCGTTATATAACAAGCACGAGAGCCCCCTGGTTTGACCGCCAGTCAATGGAAGCGTATTGTTTACGCCACCTATGCTTAGCGAGATGCACCCGACTGGTGATCTTACTATATAAAGGTATTACATGTGACTTGGTGAAGATAAACCCGGGGGCTGTGTTATGTTATTGTCATTGTATATAAGGACAGACCATCTTCCGAAACCTGTGTGTTAGGCTGGATAAGCGTTGGTTACCTTCCTGTTATTAACGATGTTGTTCTTTCTTGTGAGCTGTTATGATAAACCTGGGGGCTGAGTTCAAGGGGTTCAAGATAAGGGGATTGCTATCACCCGATTTTTATTAAAGATTTATGCTAGTTCCGAACGCCCTCTGGATTTTCTCTTCCATTCTAAGCCACAGTTTCCATTACTGCTTCCCTCACCATCTCTCTACCATCGTTACCACTCCTTGTGTGAGCGCATTATGGCTTTTGCTCCTAACCCAACAACTCCTCCAATCATCACAGCCCTTCGGCAAGAGCTCCACTATGGTGATGCGAAATCGCTGCAATGTCGGGCATTGAAGGATGCCATGCGCTCCCATCGTAAGGAGTTTGTCAGCAGTAACGGTCTGGAAGGCAGTCTTCTCTATGATTGGAAGTCGCGAGATCATCACTCCGCGCTAGAGGAGATGACTCAAGCCTTTCTCAATGAGGATGGAAACGGACGTCGATATTGGCCAGACGACGAGACGTCGGCTCATTACAACGGTCTGAGGTACTCCTATGACCACGCAAGGTAAGCCTACGGACATAGTCATTCCAGGTTCTTGCACTCTGACGTTGGCCCAGGATCAAGCACGCGCTGAAGCAACTGTTCTTCCGATTGAACCATCAGCAGTATCACAACACCAAAAATTACGTGAGGAGAAAGTCCGAAGGAAGCAATCAACGACAGCGAGGCGGCAAGACTCCGAATGACGCGATTAACCTGGACCAAATTGCCAAGGGATCGTCAAACGTGCCTGGTTCCGGCCCAGGAACCCTTTCAAGGTATAATGCTACAATGAGCTTAGTTAACGTTTATCATGTTAATTAACACAACTGCCAGATCTGCAAACGATCCAAACTTTTTGGTCGGCTCTGATGCCAACATTTCTCGTCGTAGTAAATCCTTCTTACCTGGTCCTCAGAATCATCCTGGTTTCGTACAACAGCTTGGGAAAAATCCATACCACGTGTCTGGAAAACCCGAGCCGAAATTCCAGCCTCTGCAAGTTAGTGATTCCTGCAGATACTCGGCACAACACTATGCATCAACAAAACTGACTTCCGCATAGGGACAACCGATGGCCGGAACCATGGGGGCGACTCCGTTGGGCCAAATACGTCGATCCGTCTGCCATCCCGAGGACGAATTGCGAGCCAAACGAGTCAAAACAGGTGGCCTATCCGGTACGATAACACCTTCTGCGTCAACGGGGCTCAGCGGGAACCCCGCAGATGCGTCTGCCGGCAGGATTTCGCCCCGGCGCAGAATGCACCGGCCCACCCCTGATACGGCACCTCTTGAACGGCCAGAAGAGGCGTGCAGATCACCCAAGAGCGCTTCAAGCTCAACTATTGCAGGCGGCGTCGAAGAGTCAGGCCCCGACGCGCAGTCCTTGGTCAACGAGCCCTCGGCAGCCTCCTGGCCATCTCCACGCCCCCGTCAACCACCGGTCGAAGGCTTTTTCGACCAAGACGCCTTGAACAACTACATCACCAGCATCACCAATGGGCTGGACGTCGAGTTGGGATTGCATGCACCCGAAGCGGCCTTGCAGTCTACGGGCACCGGCGCCGCGCCACTCGCGCAAATGCTCCCGGACGAAACGGCTCTCGCACCCCCCTCGCTCGTATCCCCCACCACAAGGGACGCCCCCTCCTCACGCCCCCCGCCCGCCCTCGCACCCCCAACCGATCCCGATGACGGACGAGGGAGAGGTGGCGCGGCCGAGGAAGACAAGGACGCGAGCACGAAGCCGCCGGCCGAGAAGCCGCGGGTCGAGTTCGTGTACCGCGTAATCACCCGGCAGCCGGCGTACCGGGGCGACCCCTGGGTGCCCGCGGGGAACTTTCGGGACAAGACCATCTCGGAGCTGGAGGCCGAGCTTCCCATACGAGTCGTCGGCGGCGTCGACCTGGTCGCACTGCGGCTCGTGCTGCTCCACGCGGGCTCGGGGACGCGCGCGGAGCAGATCGTCCCGCGCGGGCACGACGAGATGTTCGCGGCCGCGAAGCGCTACTTTGACGGCGTCATCCGGGGCTGCGTCGCGAGGACGGCGGGCGGGGGCCGCCGGGCGCTGATCGAGTTCGAGATCGAGGCGCTGCCGGACGAGAAGCCGGTCGTGGACGACACGTTCGAGGAGGCCTTTGACTGGTGATGTGTGACGACGGGTTTGTGTTTCCTTGTCGGCTTGATTTATTTGTCCCGGTAATATTCAGAAGGGAACAATTGGCGAGGTGGTTCCACGCGCGCGCGGAGAAACCGAGTCGTATTCCACAATTCACGTTCCAAGAAAAAAAAAAAAAAAAAGGGAATCATCTTCTAGGAATCTTGCAACTGAGCTTTCCAGGTCCATCAGGGGACGCGACGCCGCCTAATACCAGAAAGGCCCTCGTGACCCCTGTACTATGCGCCGCTGTGGCGCAAAGCCCGGTGTCTGCAGCTTACGAAAGTATAAACAAGTCAAGATTAAGTTTTTTTTTTAATTGATCAAGCAGAGGGAAGTGGTACCTACCTGTATACTCCCCCCCAATCAGTCGGCCGGAGGTCCCTCGAATGCTCTAGAAACCACCGACCCAGCAGAGCCAATCTCCAACCTCCGAGTGGCTTCAAGGGGTGGCAAGGCAGCAAAAGCCACCATCCTCTACCACCGAGGGGCCTTTTTCTTTCTTTCCTTTTTTTTTTTTTTTTTTTTTTTTTTGGGCACGGACGAGGCCAAGACAAACGTATAAATATCGTTGCCAGGCCGGTTGTTGCCTTTCCAAACCACCGGGGTCTTTTTTTGTTTTTCTTGTTCTTCCCTCTTAAGAACGGCAGTTTCGGAACCTTGGGGCGCTCAAAGAAGTACACGGGGAAATCCTCACACGATCCCGGGTCTCGGAAACCCCCAGTGTATTTTTCCCAACAGGGCAAAAAAAAGAAAAAACCGTGTTACGACTTCCTAATCCTTGACTAAGAAATTTTTTAAAAAAGAAAAATGGTTTCCTCCTTCAACGACGGGACGCGCGCCCGCGGCACGCCGAAAGGCTACAACGCACCGCCGCCGCCGCCGCCGCCGTGGTGGTCGGCCCCACAATCGCCGCCGTACAGCAGCACCACGGCCGCCGCCGGATACTCCGGCGGCCCGCCGGGCCAGGCCGAGCTCCTCGCGCGACGGCTCGCCGCGCTGCCCCTCGTCGCCCTCCTCTACACCGCCGCCGTCCCCTTCACGCCGGCCGCCTGGGTCCTGCAGGTCGGCGGGGGCTCCCTCCTCGACCGCCTCTTCGCGGGCATCGTCGTGCTCGCGGCGTGCTACTTCCAGTGGCGCGTCGCGGGGCTCACGGCGCCCGTGGCAGTCTTCCTGCCGTGGGCGGGCGGCGGCGGCCCGACGGTGAGGAACGGCCGGGTCGAGCGGGCCCCCCAGGGGCGGGGGGTCCCGGGTTTCGTCTGGCACCCCGACAATTACTGGCCGTACGCGTTCTGCGAGGCGGCGCTCCTGTGCGTCGCCGAGTTTGGGGGAGGCGAGCTGCTGAGGCGGTGCATCGTCTGCGGCGTCATCGGCGGGCTGTGGCTCGTCGGGTACCACGCGACGCCCGAGTCTACGAGGCGTTGGGCCTACGAGAACATCAAGGGTTGGCTGTTCTGGATGGTGCTGGACGAGATGATGCGTGTCGGTGGGAGGAGCTACAACGCACGGCGTCGCAGATAAGCACTGGTGCTGAGTGCAGCTAAAGCTGGCATCGTAGAAAGTCCTTTGGACGTAAGCCATCTTAAGACTAGCTATCTCGAGACTGGCCATTATCTAGATAGATACCACCCTACAAACCGCTAGAAGCCTATAAGAAAGTTGAACTGTTATATTATTCTGTACCAAAGCTGAGCTTTGTATGTAGGTGTAAAGTTATAGTATCCGTGTATGTAAACGCCAACCTATATGGTTTATAATCTTACATGCTACGTCTCTTTAGGTTTAGGAGTCGTCGTTTTCGTTAGGGTCATCGATGTGAACTTCTCCGAGCTTTTTGGAGCAGATTCTCCGCCTGCGCCGCAGTGGGATCCGTTAAGCCCAAGTCCAAATCCATAACCTAGGAGATAGCCACCCGGTCCGAGACCTCATAGTGCCTGCCCCGGAGCTCAAGGTCCTTCCTAATGTCTCTCGCATGCGGTATCTCTATGACGCCCCTGTCAAGGGCCATGGACAGCAGGCTCAGCGTGATGCCTTTGGCTAGACGGAAGCCGGTGTAGAGCGTCTGGAAGCAGGCTATGCAGAGGCGGAGGTAGAAGCGCCATTCCGGCCTCTTTCTGGAAACCTTGGCCTTGGTTAGCATTGCGTTGGTAACGTAGAGGAGCGCTAGGTGCTAACAGAAGCAGTATAAAGACTCTGGATACTTCTGTTGGTAGAAGAGTACTATCCTCTTTAGCTGATTGACGGATGCTGTGTAGACGGCATCTGGGGTAGCTTCTGCAGATCGGAAGGCAGAGAGCCTCTGCAGAGGGGCGCCGTTGTCTTGCTGGAGGAAAGGTCTGAATAGATTGATGATGGACACGTGGTAGTAGCTACTAGATGTCGCTTTAGTTGTGTATTCCGAGGCCCTCTTCTAACCGTTATTACCATGTGGAACTTACTGCAAAACCATAACATGATGTGAACATTGGTCACCCTGAGCCATCTCGAGTGGTAATTCGTCTGCCCACACCAAAAGCCGCTGGTACGTTTCCGCGGCGGGGGCCAGTGTCACGGCTTCGGTACACAGCCTCTGTTCCGCCCCATACATGTTTTTGACCATGTCATGAACTATCAGACAGAGACGACACTGCTCCCTCAGTAAGTTGGCATTTCGAACCCCTATGTTGTGTTCTCTTGTTAGGTCGGTGTCTTCTGTGATATGTGTCCTCCGTTCTGGAAGTGGAGCGCGTGGCGGGTGTTTGATGAAACTCTGGTAAAGGTGCAGGGAGAAGAAGCTTTTGTTGAAACCATTAGCCTACGAACCTCGACATCATGATACACAGTGCATTGATGTCATTGTTCCCATGATTATGGGTGACGTGAAGAAGAGGAAGAAGAGGAAGAAGAAGAAGAAGAAGAAGAATAGAAGGTCTGGCAAATGATGTACAATTTCGTAGAAAACAGGCGAGCAGATAAACGGGGCAAAAGTGAGGTGAGAGAAAGGAGTCATGTCCTGGGTCCGCCAGTCCGTTTTTGACGTACGTGAGACAGTTGAAAAGCACCCAGGCTATCTGGGCTTTTGCTTGCCGATGGTCCGCACTGTCGTTAGTATCGCACTCGTCCACCCAAGAAGGGTCAACGTTAAAGAGGCCAAGCCTCTGGGACACGTCGAGGACATCATCAAGGAACCCGACATATTCTGCCCCAGCGCCCAAGGAGACTGCGGTGACGAACAAGTAATACGCTGCAGCGACAGTACAGACGTTTTCTGTGGCTCGCGCTTCCTTAGTCATGTCCCACAGTTCTTTTGCTTCGCTGTAAAAAGCGTGGCCTATAGCTGTAGCGTTCGGCTCGACAGCCGCATATCCCTGCTGCGTAGCGGTGAGACTAGACATAAAATAATACAGCTGCTCTGGGAGCATTGTTCGTTTGGTGAGCACTTACGCAGGCCCAAGCGAAGAGCGCATTGACGAGGACGCGGGAACAAAATTCATTTTGGCCGAGCAGCCCGTCCAAGAGTAGGTCGATGTCAATCAAGGGCATCATCGGGTAGCCGGTCTCGAGGTGGAGCTGCAGGACGGCAATGAAGAACTCATTGATGATGGGCGCATCGGTCCATCGGGTGACGTCGATACCGAGCAACCTCTTGTCGTACAGTGCCGACGGCTCAAGTGGCTCGATTAGATTAGCTGCACCCGGGCTCTGTTCTCGGCGTTGATGACCGTCAGGCGATAGGTAAGATTGCCCATCAGACGAGCCCGCAGTGCTGGATAAATTAGGGTTTGGATGGTCAGTGAGGGATCTTTGTCAGGGGAGCCAGGGTAGGTACGGTAGCAAGCAGATGGACACAAAACGGGGCCTTCTCAGCACGGCCAAGCCAGCCCAAGCCCGTCTGAGGTCCAACATTCAATGCAAGACAGACACAACTTACAGGGCCGGGCCGGTACCTTCCCAACGAATCTTGGCCGGACGCAGCAGGAACTCTAGATCGAGTTTGCTCGGCTGGACTGGTGCCCAGGAAGGATAGGCAACAGGGTGCCTCATCATCAACTCGAATTCCAAAGAGGTCTGGGCTGGTGGTAGGATGGCCCTGTTCAGGGCCACTTGCGACAGGCCGATGTCGTACCTCCGCAAGGCAGAGCCGATCTCGGCTGGTTCAGTGCCATTTCTCAAAAGTCTCAGGGCCTCTAGGGCCTCGTCGTCGGGCACGCGCCTCAGGACATCGAGCAGGTCTGCGGCGTCGGAATTGCTCAGGGCTTCCTCCTTGTCCACGAGTTGGCTTCCCGGGGGAATGGCTTTCAGGACGGTGTCGGTGATGGCTCTGTACTCGCACTTGAGGCCGCGACGCAGGCATTGTGAACATTCGGGCTGGCCGTCGCACTTCGCGGAGGTGATGGTCAGTGGCGTGTGATCTGTGCACAAGGCACTCACTCGAGTGCAGTACTCGCTCACTAGACTTGGGCGCGAGTGTAGATCCTTCATGACCCCAGGAATTGGAAGGTGAGGGGTTGCATCTGTCTTGGAGGGGGGGAAGGGGTTTTCTTACGGCGTTCTTCTTTTCCCTGCAAAAGTTGCATGCTTTGGATATGTAGGGCCGTCGTCTCTTACGGCCCTTGGAGCTGCCCTCATGGCCATGCGTGGCGTCCGAGTCGTGAGGGGGCTGCTGGGCAAGTCGGGGAAGAAGCGGCCGGTTCCGTTGGTTGTCTAGCGGCATTCGAAGACGACCTAGATAGAATAACGTGCCGGGTCTGTATTACTCAAGTAGCTGATTGGTGTATGTGCCTGCCTGTCTCGTCGCTATTGGAACCCTGCCGGTCTGTCTCGGCAAATCGCCTAGAAGCTTGAAAAAGAGTTGGGGGTTCCGAGCAACTGCTGTTTGCGGCGAGGCTGGACAGGTGGGGAGTGGTGATATCCGTAGAGTAGGTAACCAACGTAAGAGAAGGCAAGGTAAAGTAGGTGAGGTAAGGTAACACAAGAAAGAAAGAAATTTGAACATGTCGGGGGGATGGAAGTTCCCTGCCGGAGTGCACTCCGGCTTCTCGCCACATTGAGTCTAGTAGTAGAGCAGTGCCCGTCAAAACGCATGGGCCACTTGCTGGCTAGCGGCTGCCGGGCTCGACCGTAATTACTGTGCATATCACTGTTTCGAATGTTCCGAAAGCGAAGTATGTGGCTGTGCATCATATATGACCGTACAGTGTATGTATTTGTACGGTATATGTAATCACACCACGTATGGACTGAGGCAATCTAGTTTACCGCCTATCTTAGGTAGGTAGGTAGGTAGGCACCTCCCTTAGATATGCACCTTGGCGTGCTGGTGCAGGTACCACACCTGCCGGGGAAGTTCCGAAGCGGAGCGAAGCGAAGCCAGCACAAGACAAGACCAAGACCCACCACCCACCGGCCCAATCTCCCACGCGCTTTCCCCGCCTTGTTCTTAGTAACGGTGGTAAACCTTACCTACCTACCTGCCTGCCTGCCTGCCTACCTAGGTTCCAGGCTATTGGTACATTCTCCCTCGTAGCTCGATTGTTCCTCTTCCTCACATGTCACTCAATCCATCGGCACATATCGCTCAGACAGGCGAACCATCTCGCGTCTAGCCAAGCTGGCGACGTGTATTCAACACAGCAAGGAAGGCCGAACTCCCATCCCAACTGAGCCCGGCGAGGACCCTACTGCGCATACCTACCTACATACACCTTTTCATCGACGAGTCCAGGTGGGGGAGGGGGACATGGCCGATTTCCGGAAGGAGCAGGTGTCATCGCACAAGTTGGCCGCCGCCCAGATTGCACCGCCTTGGCAACCGACAACAAGTCCACCACCATGGAGTGAGATAAGTTGTGCCCAGGGAAGCAAACGTCATGACGCCCGAGAAAGCAGGTCGGTAGCATCCTCGTGCTCGTGTCGCCCGTCTGCTAGCTAGGTGGCTATACTTATCCATCCCCAGCCTGCGCCCTCGCCGCCATTCCCTCCCTCTTCTCCTCTTGGTGATACTCGCCAGCTGCTGTCTGTGGCGTGCCTGGACATCGACTATCAACCATCACACCATTGTTGGCGACATGCAGCTCCGAGAGGGAAGCAACGCTTTCTTGGCCTTCCTGGCCGCGGCCTTCACGGCCCTCGCAGCCGGCCCAGCAGCCGCCGACTCGTGCAATCCCTACAAGCCCTTCGTGCCTATTGATCCTCAGAACTGGGTGAATCCCGACAACATGACCTGGGACGAATGGGTGCAGCCGCCAGGTACCAATTGGTCCGACCCGGCTCGTAAGGGTTCCATCCGCAACTTCAACATCGCGCTTGTCGTTGTCGACTACCCAGACAGGCCCTTCATCATCACTCAGCCGGCGCACTCGACCATCTTTAGTAACCCTCAGCCTGCGGGCGCCGATGTCGCCCGGGAAGACGTGCCCACCTTCTACCGCCATCTCCTCAACACGCCCAGCGAGCTAAACCGGGGCCACACTCTTCACGAGTACTGGATGGAAGACTCGGTCGGTCGCTTTGGCGTCGATCTGACGGCTTTCGGCGCCTATCGGCTGTCTGGCAATGGATACCAATACGGCGTTGACAGCGGATTCAACCCTGGTGCATGCCCGGAGGGTGAAAGGTGCGGCCTGAACATCCGCACCGACGCCCTTGCGGCATGGCGCGCAGACGTGGGCAACGCGACTGCCGATGCCTTCGAGCTGGTCTTCATCCTCTCTGCTGGCCAGGACGAGTCCTCTACGTGGCAGGAGTTTGGCGAGATGAAGTTCAACGGCCCTGAGGATGTTCCCGACGACTTTGGTCCTCCGAAATCCGGAAACAGCTCCCTGCCCAACTATGCACGCACTCGCTACGTGCCTTGGACTTCGTGGGCGGCCGCTTCCACCCTTTGGCCCAACGCCGGTGGCGGCTCATCCACCCAGGGCGAAAGCTCGGGCATGGCCGTTTACGCCCACGAGCTGAGCCACTTGCTGGACATCGGCGACAACTACAACAACCCCTACGGCCTCCCATTGCGCAGATCCTACACCGGCCCTTGGTCTATGATGTCGCGCGGCTCCTTCAACGGACCCGGCGGCCCGCATACACGCTGGCAGGTTCCGGCCCTGCAGGGCTCCTCGATGGGATCGCTACACACCCTGCGCGACAAGTTTCAGTTGGGATTGATCAATAAAACAGACATGCTATGGCTGTCTCGCGAGGCTTTGGTCACTTCAGGGGTTGTCGTGGCCGATCTCGTGGCCCGCTCTGTCGATCCGGCCGGTGGCTTGATGGGCGTCCGCGTCATCATGGACGCCGACCGATCCCCGTCATGCAACGTCACAACAGAGGTCTTGTGCGACGGCGGCGGATGGAACAACTACGACCTCGAAGTCGTTGACCGCATGGGTGCCGACTCGTTCCAGCCCGACTCTGGTGTCTTGATCAGCAAGTCCAAGAACGTCGATAACCAGCCCTTCCAGTGGGTCATTGACGCCAACCCTCAGGACATTGAACTGGTTGACTTCTACCGACCCAACGGTTCCATCGCCATGATTACCCTGGGCGACTACCGCCAGCTTGCCGATGCCCTCTTTCACGCAGGGTCGAACTCGGGCAGCGAGTTCGAGTTCGCCGACAAGCCGAACAGCTTACACTTTTACATCATCGACCGCCACCGCGACGACGAAGGCGTCCTTTCGTACACGGTCGCTGTCAGGTCACTCGAGGGCGAGGGCGGGGCGAGCTTGCACGATGTGTCTCTGGGAGACGGGGCTGTGACTGACCTAAAGAGCAATACGCCCACCGGTCAAGGAGTAACGTGCTCGTTCCCGCTCACCAACAGCGGCTCACACGTCGCCGTCGACCCAGACGTGGCTCAACACCCCGAGGATGTGTCGGCCTTCTTGGCCTCGGACGTCTACAGGCTGAGCGCCGAGGTCGAGGGCGCCGGCTGGCGCGTGGAGCTGCCCAACACCCTCGTCACGGCCAAGTTTGGCGAGGTCAAGACGGCCAGGGTTTCCGTCGGGGCCGCGTCCGACGCGGAGGAATCGGCCGTAGTGACGTTGAAGGCGACCTCCGAGTCGGATCCGGCCGTGGTTGCTTCTGCCCAGTGCCAAGTGACCAAGTCATGATGACTTTTCGGGCTCCCATTCATTGATCCATCCGTATTCACTCGAGTAGTAGAAATACATATAGACATATCCCGCCATCTGATGCACTAGGGCGTGGCATATCGCTTCCCACGCCAGTTCTTGATCGGCCGCATCTGTTGCTGCCTACCGGACGCACCCCCAAGCAAATGCACGGTTCGGTGCGGCGGCTGCCGTGATGATGCAGGCCCGCAGCGGGGCGCTTAGGGTTGATGGACCCATCCCACGTCGGCGCTACCATCAATCAATCATCATCAATTCGCCCAGATCGTCTAGTTGGTTAGGATGATACGTTGTGGTTCTTCTATACAGCGATCCGTGTTGACGGCGGTTCGAATCCGCCTCTGGGCATTGAATCTTTTGTCGTTGTTGCATACGGTTCTTGTTTCTTCTTCTTTTTGTGACGTGTCGAGCATGTCTCAGAATGATGTCTGGGATTCATCATGAATAATTAATCTTGCTGCTGGACAGCCTGGACTAAACTTGTCGGTTTACTTACCTAATGAGTAATAGAGTTCATCATGACTGACTAGCCCCTCTGAATCTCGATTCCCCGGACGACCTGACCGAACTGCTGGCTTCTTTCATCTACCGCCGACGATCGGTAGTAAATCCCCGTGAGCCCATGCATAACCTTCACCCAGATTGACCATCGAAAGCGCCGATCGTCGGTGCTACGTCGGTCGCGAATGACGTGCTCCCCCTCCAGGTCGCGTCATTTCTTGCGCGGCCGGGTCCCGGCGCCGGCAACGGAGGTCTCGCGTGCGATCCTCCGGTAACCAACTCCCGCCAAACCACACTCCGGGACGCTTTCCGACGTTCCAAAGCACCCGGTCTAGACGATCCGCTAACAAAACGGTCGTATATGAGGGTCCCCACAATGGCACCAGGCGGCGGCGGCGGCGGCGGCGGCAGCTTCACCGCGATCCCCATCATCGACCTCTCCCTCGCCGACGACCCCGCGTCGGAGGCGGGGCTGCTCGAGCGGCTCCGCCACGCCCTCGTCCACGTCGGCTTCCTCTACGTCGTGAACCACGGCGTGCCCGAGGAGACCGTCTCGGCCGTCACCGAGGCCCTGCCGAGGCTGTTCGCGCTGCCGGCGGCGGCGAAGGAGGAGGTGGCGCTGGCGAACTCCCCGCACTTCCTGGGGTACAGCGGCGACGGCGCCGAGATGACGGCGGGGGCGGCCGACCGCAGGGAGCAGGTCGAGTTCGCGACCGAGCTCGTGGACGGATGGCGCCCGGGCCTCCCGTTGCGGGAGCGCCTTAGGGGCCCGAACCAGGTCAGATTCCGCCCACCACGCGCCCCCTCTTACCCCCCCCCCCCGCTTCTCACGTCTCCGACATGACCATCTCATTTCCCTCTCGTAGTGGCCGTCATCGTACCCGGGTCTCCGCCCGATCGTCGAGGCGTACGTCTCAGAGATGACGCTGCTGGGCGAGCGCTTCCTCCGCCTGGTCGCGAAGGCGCTCTCGCTCCCGCCCGAGGCCTTCCTCCCCTTCCTCTCGGACCAGCACCGCCTCAAGCTCGTGCGGTACCCGGCCCTGCCGGAACGCGAGGCGGCCAGGGCGTCGGCCCGCACAAGGACTCGTCGGGGTGGTGGACGTTCCTGCTGCAGGCGTCCCCGCCGCACGTCGGGGGCCTGCAGGCCCTCAACAGGGGCGGCGGGTGGGTCGACGTGCCGGCGCTGCCGGGCTCGTTCGTCGTCAACATCGGGCAGGCGTTCGAGGTGGTGACGGGCGGGGCGTGCAGGGCCACGACGCACCGCGTGCTCTCCGGCCCGCTGGAGCGGTTCAGCGTCCCGTTCTTCCAGGGCGTGAGGCGCGACCTGACCAAGGACGAGGCGGTGGGCTCGCTGGCGGGGCACTTTGGCAGGTCCGAGATCCGGGGGCTGTTGCTGCCGACGGCGGCGGCGATGGAGGAGGAGTCGGCCGAGGGGAGGGGCGTGGACTCGGCCTTTCTCCAGGGGAGGTACGACACCTGGGGCGAGAGCCAGCTCAGGACGAAGATCAGGAGCCATAGGGACGTGGGGAAGAAGTTCTATCCCGAGGTGTTTGATCAGTATGTCAACGACGATCGGTAGCGTTTTTGGACTCGGCGTCGCGAATGCTTTCCCGGTCGAGATATCATAGTATTCCACCCACATAAGGGGGATGCCGATGACACGTGCATTTTGCCCCCCCCCCCAAAGGCCACACACTGCGAGAATAAGGCGTTTGCAGCGGTAACACAAAACGCACATGCAGTTGAACAAAGATTATTGCGACGTGTGCGTCCTTCAACAGAGACTGGCATCATTAAGGGCAAGGGAGGCAGAAGGCTTGTGCTGGTTGTTACGAGCAGGTCAGGGCAAACAGCTGTACCACAAAGCAAAAGCGTCGGTAATCATGCCAAGGCACTGTTTGCAAGGCGGTCGGTTCCTCGTGCACGAGGCCGCCAGTTATAAAATGATGGCGATACAGTCAGAAGAACACGGTATAAGTATCGTACACAATACTAAACATAACAACAAGATTCGGTTTCGATATGGATACAAACACGATACTATGGGATATCTTAGCTAGACCTTCAGAGCTTTTGGAGATAACTAACTCCCTAGGTCGCTATGCCCAAGGCCCTAGATTTGTGACTGTCTTGCCGTCTGTTCTTCATCCCAAAACACCGCATCCAATTCTACACATACCTATCTATCGATCGCATAATTACCTCCTGTTCTGCACTACACACTTACACCGGCCAGCAACCCAACTGTTTGGGCCGTAACACCGGCTGTTGTTTTCCCGACACAATAGGAGATCAATGATGTTGTTTGCCCCATTGTGCCTGCAAGAGCAGGGACAGCCTTTGCATTCATCAATAACTAGTTTACATCACTGGGTGCATTCAACTTAATTACCCCGGTAATAATCAGTGGACCCACCCATTCTTTTGCAACCATAGTCACCGTCTTTTTTGTCTTCCAAGTCCCGTCGACGGCTCCCGACGGCACATATACAGTCCGAGAGAGCGTACACATATGTATTTAAGATGCGTGGACGAGACATTGGTTTAGTCGATTAGAAAATACAGAACCACGCTTAGAGCTTGGCAACTGCGAAAATGCTGATCATGTCTCTACTAATCAGCTTCGTCGGCCTCGTTGTCGTTACCTATCTCTTGGAGAAGGTATTCAACAGATTGAAAAACGGACGTCGCCCACCCCTACCTCCCGGCCCCAGGGGTCTGCCTATCGTCGGCAACGTCAAAGATCTGCCGGCTTTCGACGAGTACGAGGCTTTGTACTGGCTGAAGCACAAGGAGAAATACGGTTAGTCTTATAAAAAAAACCTAAAAAAAAACCTAAAAAAAAAAACCTCGGAGCCTCTGTTGCGAAAGCAGACCGAGTCGGAGTGGAAGACTAACCCCCAAGACTGGGAACAGGACCTATTAGCTCCATCACCGCGATGGGCACGACCGCATTGATTCTCAACGACCTGGAAATCGCCTCCGAGCTCTTGGAGAAGCGTTCGGCCAAACACTCATCGAGGCCGTTACAGGTCTTCGCCGGTCAGATGTGCGTGTTTCTTCATGCCGGCGTGGTGCAATGGAAGCTGTTAACGCCTAGCCTCGAGCGTTTTGGGCAACTAGGGTCGGCGCCGACAACCTTATCAGCATGGTGCCGTACGGCGACCGTTTCCGCGTCCAGCGGAAGAAAATGGGCCGTATTATCGGCTCCAAGACATCCGCGGCGCAGTACAACAAGTTGCAAGAGGCCGAGGCCGGCCATCTGTTGCTTCACATGCTGCAAGAGCCTGACCAATACTTGAAGCACCTCAAGAGGCTAGTTGATTAGTTGGAAGTGCCCACATGGCATACGTGCTATACTAACGCGCTTTCAGGGAGGCCGCTTCGCTGGTTTTGAAGATAATCTATGGGTACAATGTAGAACAGTTCAAGGAGGACCCGCTGGTGCGGTTGATTGACGAAACTAATGAGAGGCTCATCGTGGCCTTCGTGCCTGGTAACTTTATAGTCGACATCTTCCCTTTCCGTGAGTCTGCCTATCAACACGCCAATAATATCCTGTACGACTGCCTGATTCTGACATGATTCTAGTCCGATATATACCCAGCTGGGTTCCCGAAGCTGGGTTCCAGAAGATCGCCAAAGAGTTAAGAACCATGTTGTTTAGAACTGGAGACAAGCCGTACGCTTTTGTAGAGCACCAGATGGCGCAAGGCAAAGACAACGAGTCGTTCCTCTCTCACCTCCTCAAAGATTCGGACTCCTCACCAGAGACGGTCCACAACAACAAATACTCGGCATTGGCCCTATTCGTCGGCGGTGCCGACACGGTATGATGTCTCGCATGGGAGGGTATAAATGACTAGCGCTGACGCTTGCACTCTCTAGACTGTATCCTCCCTTGCCACTTTTCTCCTTGCCATGATGGTGTACCCAGGGGCCCAGAAGAAGGCGCAGGAGGAGATTGACAGGGTTGTCGGACAAGGCCGCCTGCCTGGCCTCAGCGACCGCGAGAACCTGCCATACGTCAACGCGTTAGCCAAGGAAGTCATGCGCTGGAATCCCGTCGCACCCATGGGGCTCCCCCACGCCAGCACTGAAGATGACGTTGTGGAGGGCTACTTTGTCCCTAAAGGCTCTATGCTGCTGGCAAACATCTGGTCAGCGATTCTTGTACCAAGGGTCCCTTCTTGGGATGTCTATCTAACCGCCCAGTCTGCAGGCACTTCGCACACGACGCTGGACGGTATCCTGACCCGATGGAATTCAAGCCTGAGCGCTTCCTTGGCAGCGAACCCCAGACAGACCCCGCAAAGTACGTGTTTGGCTTTGGCCGCCGCATCTGCCCCGGACGCTATCTCGGCGACAACTCCATCTACCTCAACATTGTCCAGCTCCTTGCCGCGTACAGCATCAGCAAGCCCGTCCGCGACGGCGTGGTTGTTGAGCCGGAGGTCAAGTTCCTCCCTGGTATCGTCAGCCGCCCGGTGCCGTTCGACGTCTCTATCGAGCCGCGGTCGCCGCAGCACGAGAAGCTGATCCGCGCTGTCGAGGAGACGCACCCGTGGCAGGAGAGCGACGCAAAGACACTGCAGCAAGTCGCGCCTTAGTATCGTCTAGGTGCACCACGCCCCTTACAGATCTCAGGCGGCTCAAGGCTGTCGTCAAGTCTCGCTTACTATGGCTGTCAGAGAAAACGCGAACCGCATAATCTGGAGGGCATCGGGATATCGGATAACGGGTTTTCTTTTGTGATTGCTTTGGATCATGTGTGGTATACTGGCAGGTGCTTCAGTTATTGGGTACAGATGGGTGATATCATGAGGCTTTACCTCAAAGATAGAATTTGGATACAAAATCTGCGTAGAAGTATATTGCGGCGCAAGGTTGGGCGTTTTTGATAGTGAAGAAAAGCCTCACCATGAGCTCCGAGATATGTTCCCGTGACCACGACGAGTACATGTTAGATCACTTCCAAGATCAAGACCAGGGTATATTTCAAGGTCATGCACGAGGGTCGTAGTTTGGTTCTAGAACTCTGACCCTCTCCAACAACAGCTCCCTATTCCTAAAACTCTTCGTTTCATTTTTATCTGTAAATATCAAGGTTCTTGTAAGTCTCTACGATTGGAGTGTGAAAAAGTGTGTTGTGAATTGGGACTTGGTCACTCTTCGCATTGGAATCTCGCTCACGCGGAAATCTTCCTCCTCGCTTTCCTTATGACCTAATGTCCCAGTCAGGGCGAGTTTTTGACTCAACCATGGCAGTTACTAGAAAACCCAGAAAGTATATGTCGTG